>JARJDZ010009326.1:0-25116 GCA_030264555.1 Aleochara sp. GC000083 | reverse complement strand
CTATCAAAGTTCCCCTAACCCGATTATTAACATGTTAAAATAGCCTCGGTTAGCGCTGTTTCGCACTACGCTCTACTTTCATGGAACGTATCCCCCGCGCTAAGCGGGGTCTTACTGTATGAAGATTATTCAATTTTTTGACATTAATCTGAAATTATTTTCAAATAAACACAAATTCAACAATAAAACTTCTTGCAACAGCGCACTTTTAGTCTGACAATGAGAATTTTTGTTAAAAAGTGAATCACCATTTTCAAGAACACCTTCTCCAACCATAAAGGTACCAGATCCATGGCTCTGATGGGAGAAATATGAAGAAGAGTCGACGAAACATAATTAGCTCCTTCCAGACTTGAACATTAACAGTTATTTATTTGTTTATTTATTTATATACGGTAGGAGGTGACCATGCGCATTCATCACGATGAAATGCACGAAGACAACACTTGAAGCGCCATCCGCCAACGTCCCAGCCCAAACCCGAACGACTGGGACATTCATTTCAGCTTGCATTCTTCTTGAGGTGTTATTCCCTACTTCTCGGCTGGTTCTTGGTGCCGGAGGCGTTTTTTATTCGAGCGTTAATTACAGCTCTTTCACGTTTAGCATACCTTCCTGTATCCATGCACATGTCATATTTATTGTCAGCCCATGCAAGCCACAAGACCAGAGAAGACGAAGACGAAGAACGAAATGAAAAGACTTATATTTTGAAAGAATCAACACGTCGAGCAAACTTATTATTCGATCATTGATTAGGTTTGTTGCTATGACAGGATTTTTGACGTTCTATCCACAGGGTGTTTTGAAATGTTGAAGCACCCATAATCTCAATCATCTCAATTCCAAAATGTCCAAAGGTACAGAGATCATTTTGTATATTATTTTCTATCAAAGTGGGCTGAGCAAATATTGTTGTTTGGTTATTAATAAATTGTTATATAATGATGATGACGGGATGCTTTCCTCAGCAATTAGCAGCGTTCAACGTTGAATGGATGGAGTCGACAGGTGTTTGAATTACATTAGCTAGAATTTTTTTCTTCATGAGTCGAATAAAGGAAACCGATAGAGAGGAAACGAAAAGCATATTAAAGCTGAATTTGTTCGTATTAGTTTTTTCTAATCGTTAATTTATGCCGGTCCTAATTGACTTGAAAATTAATAGGGTGTAGAAAACGAAATCAAATGTGTTCTTCGTCTTCGAGCAAACGAGGAATGATAGGAAGTGCAAGTTCGAACCGGTGGTGGTGAAATTTATTATGTTGGCTGTAATGAATTCGGCGCCTGGAGTGGTTTTTGGAGGACGAAGCGTGTTTGTATTTGGTCGACATTGTAGCACATACATTTGACAATCGCCATGCAAACAAAACCTTCCGGTGTCACGATGCAGCCAGAGAACCGCGTGTTGTGTTAACCGGCAATACGCTGCTATTGGAACAATACGAATTGTTTCTGTTGGCGCTTGCCAATTGAACATGCTCGAATATCCTCGACGATTCGCGTACATTGCAATTGGAGAGCTCTTCGTGAGGCTGCGCCAACGGCATGAAATCATTATCCGATCCATTCGATTCCGATCCGTGTTCGTTCGAAGAGGTCCATGTCCGCCATGTTCGTGCTCGCTTTGTGTTTGTGTGACGCTCTAATCGTTTACATTTCGAATATAACTATAATTGATTCCGTTTCCCACCAATGATTTTGGTCCATTTTAGTTGGTAACACTTGAAGCTAATCTTATACCTCTTGAGTAAAATTCACTTCTGGTTGGTGTTAAATCTATCAATCTATTATTGAAATCAATTTTTGATATCGATCCATTTCAATAAATAAAAAAGAATTGTAAACGATAATTAATGTTGAATAGATAAATTTGAAACGTGTTGAATGTCTGATGATTTCTTATACCATAAGAAATCTTGAATCATTTCTCCTCTAAGCGCCATTATTATGAATGCACCGTTTTCTTCGGTCCGGACTTGAGTTAAAGGTTCAAGCCTTGTTTATATTTGTTATAATAATACGTCGAAATGTGTATTTTAAAAGGTCGATGATAAATGATGATGCCGCAAGGCTTTCACCTTTATTCATTTCGTTGCATGCGCTCGTCCAGTCGACCATTCGTCCATGCACACCAAACAACTAATGTTGCAGGTAATAGTTGTATACACGATTCCATTCGTTCATCTAAAAAACGAAAATTCAAATCAAACTGCACCATGAAACCAATAACAGTTTGAAAGTTCCAAGTGGCGCCCTCTTTTTTTATTCCAAACTTTAAAAGTGCGCAACTGAAACTTTGCATGTCGATTCGAATTTCATCGCATATCGAAGCAATAAAACTACAATTGGAACATTGCAGCCAGAGAATATGGTTCGAGGTGTTGCACTGGAATATTAAATCATGGTGCGCGTTCTGCCCCGCATTTGAGAGCACCGATCGGCGTTGTTTATTGACTCGCTTGTTTATTATTGTTGGTAATGCTGGCGAAAAACGATTACTAATATCATCACGTCCTTACGCCGGCCATCGCGGTGCTCTCTCGCCCCGACATTGTTTATGCTCTGATTATCTATCACGTCGATGATGATCGCCGAAGGGATGAATGGCAAATTCGCGTTTTGCGCTCGTTCGCGCGGTTGTTCTTGTTGCTGGTGCTGTTGTTGTTGCAAACAGGGCACGAGCAATCATCGCCGATCGCATAATTTATGGCGCTGCATTATCGAAAATGAAGACTTATATGATGAACTTGTAAAAAGTAATTGCGGTTAATTGAACGCGCAAATTGTATTTTATGCGCTCGCCGAGTTTTATGCTAATCAACTTATTGAACTTGAGGTTAAGTGCTTATTTGCCAGGAAGTGCTCGCCGACGATGATTGCATGTGGAAATGATGTCGTAAATATTGTTTGTTATTTGAGAGTATCTAGATCTAATTTAATGGGGAATGCATTGAAGAAGGAGTGTACAATTGCTTTCTCTGTTAATTAATATCAACATATTTCAATGGGGATTGCTAATTTAGAGTTCTCTCATTTCATACCAAACCTCTTCAATGGTTTCTTATTTAGAATTTAATTTACTAAAGAAAAAAGTTTCCTCAATATAGCAGAATGAGTAATTTAAGAAAGACAATTGAAAGAGTTGAAATACTTTTTAGAAATAAGTTAATTCATTTAGGTAACTTAACAGAAATCTTGAAAAATTATCAATGATGCAAAAGCCTAAATATTTTTTATCAAATCTTTTAGATTCAATGTTTCCTAGGAAAATGAAAAGACATTAGAAAATTATTTATTGTACCAATAATCAGGAATTGAAAAAGTTTAAATATTTTATAGAACTAAGGAGATTCATTTTTGTAAAGTTGCAGAAGGTTTAAGAGTTTCTAACTAATCAAGACTTGATTACATTAAAATAGGATATAAAGACCAAAAATTTTAGATAAATCTTTTTGTTATCAGATTAAATTATTAAAAAAGCAATTCAAAACAGTTTATCTACTTTTTAATTCATTTTCATAACGTAACATAAATCCTGAAAATTTATATCTATTCTAAACCACCAAATTTTGGAAAATATTTTTTGACAGAATCCTAGAAAACTAATAACAATTTAAGAAAAACGTTGAAAGACGCTACTTTTTTAAGAACTATATAAGAAATATATTTTCATAATGTAACAAAATTCTCGAAAATGTTTATTGATTCTAGAGAGTCCTAAATTTAAAAACGGAGACCAAAAAATCACTTATCACTTATTATCGACTCTTTTGAATTCAATGGATGCCAGAAAATTCAAGGTACCAGAAAATAGAAAATTGAATATTATTTACCATACGTCACATACAAATTGTAATATTTCCAGGAACCGTTTATGACGATGAAATAATTTAACCAAAATGTAACTGCCTGAAGATGAATTCTGATCACGTCCAATTTTTTATTAATCAACACGCGCTGCCGTTACTGTTAATGACGACGTTCTTCGTGTTTACGCGCATGATCATCTTGAATCTGTGAGTGCTCTTCGAAAGTCTAGACAACGCAGAACATGTCATAATAACGTCTTCGATGTCGCGCTCGCATCCTCTTCCTTCGGCGCGCGCCAAACATTAAATCTGTCGAATAATCACGCGACTAACGGCCGTCCGTGCGGACAATGAAAGACATTATCACGGACATTCTTGTTAAAACGCCATTGTCGACAGGCTCGTCGCACGCATAAAAATGCACGAAACTGAAAATGATGAGCGACAACGCAACAAATTATAGCGTGCGAGCACACTTTTTTGTTTTTGGAACACAACAAGCAATGGTCACTGTCGTCGCAGAGATCATCCAGCATGAATAACGCATGAGCGCATCTCATCGCAGAACGAATTCGTTTGCTGCCGTGTGTGCCATCGATGTATGGAATATTAAAAAGTTAATCGCCTACTAACTATTTAATCGGAAACATAACTAATACGTGGAATACCATTACAAACAATAAGTTTGTTCAGTAGCTACTTATGCACAGATTTTGCATTTTGTTTTAGTCGCAATAATCAATAAGTATTAATTAATTTAACCTTTTTTGCTTAAGTGTTTATGACTTATTTGGATTATTCTTTTATATCTCTGAATGAATTTCGGGTGGTCTCCAAAATTATTTCTCTCGAAATTGTAATCAAAGAGTGAAAATTGGAAAGGACATCTTAAACCAGGAAGGATATCTTCAAGGATAATAAATAGTTTAGAGTTGTTGAAAAGGTGAGAGTCGTAAATACGCATAAAAATTTCGAAGACATATGAAAATTGAAGAAATAGAGGCTTATTCTTCCATGAACCGTTGATATCTCCGGGTTAGTCGCTTGTTCGAGCATCGAATTTTCGCTATTTTTGCTACATATTTTACTATGTTGAATAATTGGCATCTTTTTTCTGATTAATTTATAACCAATTTACCATTATTAACTTCTTTTCATCTTCTCGCCTGTTTAATAATATCTTTTTGCAAAATGTGATTGGTTTGGATTAGGTGAAGATTTCTACATCTTTTCTGACTTCTCTTCTGTACTGGAAAAGTTTTTCCATCCGATTTGTTTTTTTTTTATAAGGAACAGAAAAGATAATAGTCTATCAGGATAAGATTCTGGAAGCAAGAAGGAAACGAATGGTAAAATTGATAAAATTAATAACTTTTTTGTCTGGGTTACTCGCTTGTTCGAGCATCGAATTTTCGCTATTTTTGTTACATTTTTTACTATTTTGAGTAATTTGCATTTTTTCAGATTCATTTATAATCAATTCAGCATCACAAACTTCTCTTCATCTTCTTGTCTGTTTATTAATTAGTTTTTGCAAAATGTGATTGGTTTGAACTAGAAGGACATTTTCACATCTTTTCTGACTTTCCCTTCTGAACTGGAAAAGTTTTTCCATCCGATTTATATTTTTTATATAAGGAACAGAAGATAATAATCTATCAGGATAAGATTCTGGAAGCAAGAAGCAAACGAAAAGTAAAATATACTATCCAAGCTCAAGATTTATTTCTTGAAACACTCGTGATATATATTTTTGCAAAAATAACTATCTGTTTGAAAATGAAAGTTACTCCATGTGTTAAAATACTAGTAACATATATTGTTGCAGATTACAACTTATTTTCAAATAAATTGATGAAATTAATAACTTTTTTGTCCGGGTTACTCGCTTGTTCAAGCATCGAATTTCGACAAATTCTTAATTCCCCAGGAAAAAAAAGTCGACGACATCAATGACTTATTATAATCACATCCAATTCATCACTTCAAAAAGAGATACACTCACATTTGATAAAAAAATCATCTCCTTGCATATTAACCACAAAAGAACACTTCAGCTGCATTTAAGCCCTCTGAAACTCGAATAACTTTTTGTTTTTCTGTGCGACGAACATCCTTTATTAGGATTGCGTGAAGAAGTGCCTCTAAAAACGAAAATTACATGTTCCATCGATGATGCTCACATGCGGGATGGCCCAAAGCGCTCCACTAGAGTTGGTGGACGCGCCGAAGGAAAGCCATAAATTTCAATCCTTAACACCCTAAACATTGTTACTGAATAAATAAATTAAGAAGCCGCATCGAATGCAACGCATACATAGCCTTCTTCTTCTTCTTCGTCCTCGTCTTCCCGTGATGGCCTATTTGTATTCTGGCGACTTTTCAAAGCAGCCTACAAATCTTCAGTTATACCTGAATGAAAATTCTTTTCCAAGGTTGCTAATTGTGGGAGGTATAACTGATGGCTGGGAAAATGAAGTGCGACCGATGATGATAAATACTTGGTGGTAATCTGTGTATTTATAGAGTCTTGCGTCGTTAAAAGAGATGTGGGGCGATTCTTCCGTTCGTTTCGGACATCGTCAAGCTTGCTTTATTAGTATTCATATACAATTTAGCGTGATATTAACGATGCGGAGTGGTGCAGCCTACAAACCAGCCGAAAAATTATTTCGTACAAGAAGGTGCACCAGAGAATGATGGGATTGGGGCGCGAAGAATGAAGAAGGAAAACGAGAAGAAATTATTTAAATTTAAATTGTTTTCTTAGCGCCTTGATTTTTTCTTCGCCTTCTTCCATCCTTTGCTGGTGCATCCAAAGGACGTTGTGCGACTGGCCCACAAAAAGAGGTGAATTTATGGAGCACAAATAAATTTGAGCTTATAAAGAGCGTCGAAAGTGAATAACTAATGAATTGAATAAATACATGGTAAATTTTGGCTTTGGAATTTTGAAAGTTTTATTACCATTTTTTACCATTTGGAAATTTTAATCAGAACCTACTCAAAAAGATAAATTTAACTTGTTTTCTTTGACTCAAGAATAACTCTTTGACTCTTGAATGTGAAGAAAATTCATTTTCAGATTCATTTTCAAATTCATTTTCATTTGAACTTTGTTTCTAGAACATTAGACTTTTAAGAAAATCATTTGCTGAAAATGCGATCAAATCGCTTGAAAAAATATGGGGCATCTTGAAAGAAAAAATAATTGAAGAAAAATATTTATTTTCAAAGTGGATTTCCATTCCATTGAGTTCAGCGATACCAATTTAATAACAGTAACTAACCGACCGTAAACGACTGCATAGAATTTATATAATGTCAAAGACATTTTCATCTTTGTGCTGCTTCTTTTGCGCCCTTTTTCCCATTCTGTTCACTAATAAGAGAACTTCAGGCGTCAAGTTTGTCACCTATTGTCATCTGGTTTTCAGGTATTTTCACAGCTATTATACGAATCTAAATAGAAATACAAATCAAATATTATTTCTACCTTCTGCCGTTTCTACAGGATGTTTTGGCACTGAAAGAAATATATGTTCAACGTTTGAGAGCTAGAAACTTGCATGACTAATGAAATTTTAAATTTCTAAGTTAGACACCCTGTATATAAAAGCAATTTATCATTAAATGGCCTTTCAGCCTGTCACATACCTAATTTTGATTTTTCACAGCTGACACAAGTCGGTTTTCTGGTTCTTGTTATGATTCAATGATTTCGGCAATAAAATAAATATTTCGTTTGTCCACCAAATTAACAGTTGTAAAAATATTTGTCTGAAACATTTTCAGAACACGTTAGGCGTGATTTTCTCGCTTGGTAGTTTCTTCCATATAAATTTGAACCAATCGCGTTCCAAAAGCTCTGAAAGTGCGATGAATCATTTGTATTAACTTATAATGGCCCGTCTGGAAATATCAACAACCATAATGGAATTGTAGGCGGTGCATTTGCATTACAAGGAGTACAAGAACGCGATTCGAAGGAAGGAAGCTGCATGGTGTGTAATGCGTACTCGTTACTTATAAGTTTATAAGGCTGCACCACGGAAAAACAAGTTAAGTAGTTAAAGCGCAAAAGAAACAAGACTTCCACGTCGACGAAGGAGCAACCAACCATTGGATTGCTTGGTAACGTGACGTGCTGGCAATCGGGCACCATTTAATAATAATAATAATTTTATTGTTGTGCTGAGTCTAAATGACGTGTGCAAAACTAAATGCGGCCGGATATTAAATTAAATATTTGCCATTATAAATAACGTGAGTCCTCGTACAGTTCACTTACTGTACACTTTATTTTCATCCTCTTCTTCTTCTTCAGATCTGACTGATTAACAATTAAATACAATATCTGAAATTATTCTCAGAATTAGCTTCACTTATATGTAGAATTTAGTTCATATCTTGAAGAACTAAATGTGTTTTAAATTTCAAAGAAATCCATTTATTCCAAAGCGTTTTCCAAAGTGACTTAAGTCACATGCCATTCCAATTCACCTGGGAGTTATTTCGACCCTTGAATTCGTGATGCTCTAAGTCCTAAAGTCAAAAGCGTCCGAAATATTGACAAAAATAGCATTTAAACACTTTTCAATTGCTTCCATTATCTCGATCAGCTTTTGTTGTTCCATTCAGTTGCCGCTTCAATTCACATTTCCATTGAATTTCCCTGAATGAGTCGACCCACACGGAAAAGTCGAGTGGCCCAAAAATAAATATTTACGAGCGAGCGAACCCGAATGGTGGTAACCAATCGTCAGAAAGGAGACCAAGCAGAAGGCACTTGACTTCTTCTGTGTATTGAATTAGAAAAGTGTCTTGTGGGTGGATTTAATTTTTCGCTAGGATAATTCAGCCACTTAAAACCAACTGATTTTTAATCGCCGAATTTCTGAACGCTCAGTCGACTGGAAGTTGCATCAAAGTGGCGGATGTAATGGGTGGAAAGACTTAAGTAAGGGTTGCGTGAACCACCCACGATGTCTGAGATTTATGCTTTCTTAAGGCCATGAAAAGTGCGTTTTTAATATTCTATTCGAGTTAATCTCCAAGTCGTTTCGTTATTTTCTACGGGCTGAGACTGTAATGAATTATACATCATTTTTTGGGATGCTTTTTTTTGGGACGGAAATATCCATCCATGGGAAAATTTGTGGTTATGACATTGAATATTAATTTTTTGTTCAAGAAATTTCATAATGAAATTTCAGTGCAAATTCTGACATTTAAAGTCTGGATTTTTACAAGGCAGGAATTTCAGACCAATCTTCAATTTGTAATCTTTAATCTCTAATGTCCATCACTCAATTACTTCCAAAAATTGGCCAAAAAAAGCGTTGGTAGGTACTCCACATTTCCATGTTTTGATGATTACTCAAGAAGTTTTTCCTCTTGGCATCTGGTGGTGCATGATGGAAGCCGCTGAAAAATTCTTCGCCTATCTTAATTGCACATCTTATGACGCATTTTATTCAGTAATTCCTGCATGAGCATGAGCAAGATGCAGACCAGGAATGTAGGTACATAATAATGACTTGCAGCCATCGTCCAATCGCGCGGATCGCGTTGCTTATCGCCACAAGGAGCAGAGCGCGCAAATAAAGAACTTGCCACAATTAATTTACCAGCCATTTTGCGTGGCTTGTGTGCGCGTGCACGTATTACGCGCCCATAATACCGGTTTCGTATGCAGAATCGCCCACGGTAATTAATTAAGACCAATTATAAACTGGTTGGAGGTATACTTACACCATCTATGATTATCAATGCGAATGCGTGCTTCTTTGATTTCCATTTGTGTCGGATGACATTTATGTGCGCATTTTTGCTCAATGCTGACGTCGAAATTGTTGCTGTTGCTCAGTTGTGCAAATCTTTAATTAACGGTATAATTTATTTGCTCTTTTTTCATTTTGTAAGTAAATTCTATCTGAAGAAGTTTACATCGCTTGATGTTGTGTGCAAATATTTCGATCACAAAACTGCAAGAGTGGTGTTCTTATAAGATTTCATAGAAACATTTTGTTAACCATCAAAAATTATAGACAAAGACTAAAATTTCAACACCAATTATTCACTGATAAAATGACAATTTGATACCCAAAAAATCAAAAAAATTAAAGTTATAAGGATTGAAATTGGGAGTGGTACCAACAAAACAATAATAACACCTTCACAAAGAATAAGTAAAACCAATGAGCTTCTTTGGTTACACGAAATAAATTGAAACCAGACGCGAATAATATTTATGACCGATACGTGATAATTGAAATGATTTCCAATGTTCTAATAATGAGCACATTGGCGTTATAAATATAGGTCTTCGGCCAGAAATTGCAAAACCACACTTCACTTCCCAACTCAACATGGAACCCATCTGTGCGCCCCAACCCACCAGGTATAACTTCCCGAAGCCCTCATACTAATTGGGCTTTCCGTGGTGGCAAACAAAAGACCCACTGATGGCGTTTATTGGTTGATGCCGGGGTATCGGTTTGACTTTTCAATTAGGAGTGGCAATAGGGCCTGTAATGTGGTTAGCGTAACGAGCCACGTTCGTTCTCTTCGTGTGTGCGTATCGATTTACGAATATTAATTCTCGCACATGTCGAGCTTTCCGGTGAAGCCAGAAGTAAAGATGGAGCGAGACGAATTCGACGCGGGCAAGCAAGCGTGCACACACATCAAATTGGCAATGCGAAAAGTGCAGACCTGAGGTCGGACGGGCCAGCTCGTTATAAAATAAACGCCAAAGATTCGTTCGGTGGCAGCTTAAAAGAGTAATTGAGCTGTCATGCGGTCATCTCACGGTGTCACCAGTCATAAATCATAAAATGCTCATGAGAGTGTAGTTTTAACCACCAAGAAAACAGTGAAAATTGTACCGAATGGATTGCTCTTCTTTGATAGTTTCACGAAGTTCCCATCCAGAATCTAGATTTTAGGCTAAATTGACGACAATGCCAATAGCATTTCTAGATGAAATTTTGCAAACGTCAATCCAAAGTATATTAAATTATCTATGAAATGAGGTCTGAATTGTTAGAATTGGTTTTCCAGTTCCGAGATAATATAAAAAAGATTAAATAAACTTAATCGCTATTTCTAGTTAAATTGACGACATTATCAATAGCATTTCTCGCCGGAATTTTGCAATTCTCTTTAGTGCATTTTAAAGAACGTTAAATTTCCAATAAAATGATGTCAGAATCATTTTAATAGGTCCTCTAGTTACTGAGAAATAGTTATCAGAAAATAGACAACATTAGGACCGGAAAACGAGTGTTAAAAAACGAACATTTTAGGCTGAATTGACGATAATACCAATAGCATTTCTAGATGGAATTTTGCAAATGACTAAACGCCAAACGTTACATTAAATTACCAATTAAATAAGCTTTGAATTATTAGGATTAGACTTCCAGTTCCGAAATAATATATAAAGGATTAAGAAATTCTAATCTCCATGCCTAATTAAATTGACGACAATACCAATAGCATTTCTCGATGGAATTTTGCAAATATCTACGCAGCAATTTAAAGTATATTAAATTTGCAATAAAATGATGTCGGGATCATTTTTATAAGTCTTGCCAATACTGAGATACAGTTATCAGAAAATAGATAACATTTAATTAGGAAAACGAGTGTCAAAAAATGAACATTTTAGGCTGAATTGACGACAATACCAATAGCATTACTAGATGGAATATTGCAAATGTGCAAACGTCAATTGAAAGTACATTAAATTACCTACAAAATAAGGTCTGAATTACTAGAATTGAACTTCCAGTTCCGAAATAATGCATAAAAGACATTTCTCGGTGGAATTTTGCAAATATCTAAACGCCAATCGAAAGCACAATAAAATACCTAAATATGAATTATGAAATAATATATGAAGGATTAAGCAAATGTAATCATTATGTCCACTCTTATGGGAATTTACATTATGGCAAAAATCCACTTATGAAACATCTGTTCTGCATTCCAGCTATTCTTTTCCATTCTATTGTATTCCAGGCTATTATACTCGCATTCCTCGCATTCCATAGCAGGTGTATCATTGTTGGTGCATCATTGTAAGGGTTGACCTTATTATTGATCTTATTAGTCAGCCCTTTTTTTGTTGACTTGATTCTTTCTTATAAGTTCATTCGAAACGAACTAATTCTCTTCTCACATTTTCAACAATATCTCAGCAACGAATGATCCAAATGCTTTCAAATTTTCAGGGATTGTTTATTATATATTCATAGATATATTCACGGACTTGCAACATCGGGAATCAATTTGTTCATAAATTATTAATGTAATAAATAATATTAATCGATTTTTCTTAATTTCGCCAGATTTGAAATATAAACTCATAACTCAGTAAGAAACCGCTGACAGAAAATGATTGAAAATAGGAAAATCCGGTCCCGATTTATTACATAAAGGATTAAATAATTTTAATCACACGTCTAAACAAATTTTTGAGTCATGTTTAAAATGAAAATGTACGACAATTTTGAAATAACTAACTTATATTTTTATTTGCAGGTATGTTCTAAATGGTTTCCATTTGAAAAAATGTTGAAAAGTTTTCACATTTCTTCCATTGATACGTTAAATTCTTTAGTGGTGAGTGCTATCCAATTTATGCAATTAATTAATGTTACTTTTAAATGAACGCATTTGAACTTCACCAAAAACAGTAATAACTTAAGAAATTTATTTTGTTATAAATAATCAATTTTGAAAGAACTTAGTGTTTTATTCTGTTTGCACTTTGAGTTCTAACGTCTTCTATAAATGCGA
This sequence comes from Aleochara sp. GC000083, assembly GCA_030264555.1. Lineage (NCBI taxonomy): Eukaryota > Metazoa > Arthropoda > Insecta > Coleoptera > Staphylinidae > Aleochara > Aleochara sp. GC000083. The sequence goes on along the minus strand of JARJDZ010009326.1, from coordinate 12,496 downwards.
AATTATTCAAAACCATGTATTTACATAAAAACCAGAAGCTGTTAATTGAAGGACCCAAAAAATAAATTTGCTACGAGTTCATCGCTCGTTTTGTTTATGTGATATTGATTGCATTGGTTAATTGCACTCAGTATCTACTAGTGCAGAAAATAAATGTTCATATACATTATGCAATGAAGTATTGCAAATGCAGTCTTGTTTCTTTAGTGTCGCATTAGTCACAGCTAATTTGGCCTATACTTTACTTACTACCAAATGAAGTTATGGAATGTTCTTTGGAAAAATATGATTATTATGGAATTGATGGGATGATATTTTACGTAGTTTAGCTTTTTAATGGCTTGTAAATAATTTTCTAATCAGTAGCCTTTTGTAACACTACTTGTTTTTGCAAGCACAAAATGAGTGTTCAAGAATTTGTTTTAAAACCATTCTATTTATTTATAAATAAAAATCGAAAGGGTTATTCAGGAAAATTTCTTCATTTGAATTTTCAGTTCTTTTTGACTATTTATTTTGAGAAATTTTTCAGCAGCAAATTTTTCCCTTCATCCATGTATATCAGATTTCTAATCTGAATTATACAATGAAATCCAGATTTATTGTAACACAAATAAACGATAATACATACAAATATTTCAGCAATGCAGACAATCTGTTTGACTATATCTTTAAAAAAATTCACAGCATGCGTTAATAAAACTCAGGTAAATGCTGATGCCGCGTGAATATTTTAATAAGTCATGATCTTAAAAAACACCTCATTAAGAGCCCAGGCATAGGGCCCAGGTCAGGGCAATTAAATTATAACCGCATTATTGGTGAGCCCCATGCGGTCGTCCCGTTGATTCTTTAAGCAAAGAGATGACAAAAGCAGACACACATACTCGACCAAGAAGATCTCCACAATTAAGTTGATACTAAAAAGGTTAAACAAGGAGTACGAGAACCCGTTGACAATTTTATTAAATCGTCTGCTATGGTCGACAATTCTCGAACATCTGTTCTGTCTTCTCTCGCCTGGATACATTTTTTTTCTTCGCCTTTTTGGGCTCTTCTGGTTCCTTTCGAGTCGACGCGTTTTTATATCATTTCAGCTGTTTTCGGCGTTTTACAAGCGATATTAGTACGTCCACCATTTGTACCTGCTTGTGACGATAAAAAAACATTTCAACTATGCCCCATCATGGAAATTCCACGAAATCTCTCTTCTGACCAAGAGTCAAGGAGCAAAAGAATCTTGAAGAGGTGCTGGATGAGTATCTATTACGAAGATGAGATGCTCGAGTGATTTTTCTCAATTTTTGTTTCATGATGATCCTGTTCTGTTTTCGTTTTCGGGCCGGGTCGTGTTAGAAAAAGCGCATTCGTAATGAATTCATTTTTTAATGGAATTAATTAAGCCAGCGAAGCGGAAGCGTCGAATATTATGTTCAAATCCTTATAAATATTATATAATGATCACTAAAATATGTACTTAATTAAAATTAATGTGCGTCCGAGCGGATGGAAAGAATACGTTCGAATTGTAGTAGATGCTTCATCGAAAAAGTCTTTGTAGATGCTGAAGATACGACAGCATTTTCGAACATCCCGTAGATATTTGTATACATGCACGTTTTGATATAAGGCGAAAATGAGTGAAAAAAGATCGGTAAAAAGTCAAATCAAGCGACACGCTGATTCTCAGCTCGATTTGGTCCCCACTTCCCTTAAGACTTCTTCGTCGCTAATGAAGTGGTTTAAGCAGATTACCAGCCGGTTAATATATTTATCTAATTAAATATTGTGTTTTATTGATCGTAAATTACCTCATTAAATGCACGTCCAGCATTGGTATCCTCGACGTATTAATTTATTAAGATTATTATGATGGCAATTGAAAACGCATTCAGGTTTTGATCCCCATGGGTGAAATTTCCAATTAACTGCATCTTAATTAACTTTTGAGGTGGATGTTCATGCAGGGAGGATTGAAATTTCATTTTTTCAATGTGTTATTTAAATACAATTACAATTTGTTGAATCATAATGCTTGATTATGACAAATCAACACTTAAATGGTAAAATTGTTGATTACATTATAACGAGAAAATTTGCAAATGAAAAAGGTTCAAATATTAGTTAACATTATTTTTAATGGCTTTTCATGGTTCTCAAAACAAAATACAATGATGTTTTCTTCTTGGGTCATAATTATGATCATTTATGCATTATCAACAATCATATCCTGATTTGACCCCTGTTAATAAATTAGATAATTTGTCCGAGACTTTTCAAATTTTCAACACTTACAGATAATTAATCGTAATGTAATCAAATTGTACACATGTTTATCTGTTTGTATTGGTACAATTGAAAAAAAAGAACCATAAAGTTCAAGGAAAACGCCTCGCTTACAGACAAATGCATCGAATAATTGATAATAAATTCAAGCAATTAAACCGAACCAAATGTTAACAACATATTCACCGATAAAAACATGTATTCAGAGATAGGAAGAGAAAATAACGAAATAAATCTTTCATTTTATTTATTTAGTGAGTTAATGAATGAATAGGGAACGTGTTTGATCGTTGTTCCATTGATAAATGAAGAGATAAACCAAAAAGGAAGGGCTCTAATCGATTCAGTTTGGTGTTAGCTTTGAAGACCAAAGAACATTCATTGTATGTTTTCGGATGTTGTATTATCTTGTTGATTCAGTATAACATTATGTATCATTGATAACGATTTCTTATTATCATATACTGAGGGTAATTTAAAATTTTCTGAAATCAGTGGATAAACGAATCATTTCAAAAAAATCATTTGAAAAATTTTGCTATGGAATAATCGGTTATCTTAATTATTGTTTTGGAAGCAGTTCATTTTGATTTTAACCCATTTGGTCAAAAAATATATTGATTGATAAAAACTTTCCAAATTTTTATAGAATTTACTTATACTTATTATTGTTAGGTTTTAAATTTGCTTGTATTCCATAAAATAATTATTGATTTTGCATCTTTGTTTTATGCAAAAATTCAAATCTTTTGCTGAAAGTAAATATTTGTGATTCAACTTGGATTTTTTGGATTTACATTTGAATTTTTGAACCTTTTCATATCATTATCCTTTTGATTTAAATGAGCTTAATTATTATTTTAGTAAAAATGTAGAATTTTGCAGTCTTTGAACTTTATCAAAACGAGGTCTGAGTGTATAATTGAGCTAATGAGGACTATTTTAGAAATGGAATCAATTAGTTTGATTATATTTTGACACTTGGTATAATGAAACTAACAAATGAATGATGTCCATCAGCAATTATGAGTTTAAACTGAACCCTTTCATGTTCGATCTGGAGACGTTCACGAGACAAGCAAGCAACGTTCGGACGATCCAATTAAACGAGCCGTTATCGATGTAACGCCGATACATTAACTGACAAACGGATGGCTACGAACGACAGCCATTATCAGCCAGGCACAAGGCACAAGCCGTTTCGGCCATAATTAATCGTACGCGTTCATAACTAATTGACGAAAATATAGTGACACGCGATAAGCTCCTCATAATAGTCTTTCAGACTGGTCTCTTGTAGATAGATTACACATTGTAAATCAGTTAAGTGTACGTGATACAACTGATATCGTTTCGTCTACGATTACATGCGGCTATCAATTCAATGAATTTCAGAAATTTCAGCGAACTCGTAAATATGCGCAGGATCGAGAAAAATGGGGGAATTTTTAGGGCGCGTTATACACGTCGCATGCGCACAATTATAAATTAAATGTTGATATCAACAGAGTGTTTCCATAAGGTTCCATCCAACATTACCAAATTTCTTCAGTTGATTTAATTTTTCAATATGAAATCGTGATTTTCAAATAGTCAAAATGTTTAAGATTTTTGGAAATTGTCGTATGGTGATATACTTTATCAAAATTAGACAACTATCAACTATCAAAAAAGTATACATATATCTGGACCCAATCATGAAATAAAGTGGATTTTTCAAATTTTGCAATTATAAATTAAAATTTGTGATTTGCACAAAACAGCCAGTATATGAAGACGATCCGCACACGTCCGAATACTTTACATAATTTATTTATTGTACAATCTGGCTGTGTACTAATGGCATCCACCTTCTTCGACATTATACGCGCTGGATGGATGGGACCTCGAGAGAAAATGTTCTCGAAAAAGTTGTACGTAGGAATATTTATATTTACGCAAACATATCAATATGCTGCAGTCGGCGTAAGAACGTCATAAAAAAGCAGTAAAATCTCGTACGGATATTCTGTTTCTTGAATATTTGATTTCTTCGCGTTCGTGTTTGTGGTCGCGCTCTTTCGCATCGCGCGTCGTTCATAATAAATTATTGGCGTCATTATCATTACGGATTGTGTCTTGCTGAACGTGCCCTTAAAATTATTGTTTACAGCCGTTTCATTCATTCGATGTTTACGAGAATGTTACTGCTGGTTATTTGCGCTTTTTTGAGGGGATGCACATAAATTCGATTTGTCATTTATCTAAACTATTTCTAGTTCTTACACGTCTAGAACATTAATGGATTTTTAAGGTTTGAATTTTTGGTAGATAAATTAAAAAATGCTAAATTCCCAATTGGTAATCAGTGTCAAAATAGATGAGATGCGTAAAGGTTTCAAATTGCAAAGAAGTAAATCTTCTAGAATATTTATATTATTAAACTGAATTAACTATAGATTAACAACATTATTGTAGGCAACTAAAAACATAAATATTGGGAGTTAATCATCATTTTTTACAACAATTTTTCACAAAGTTATTACTGAAATCGTCAAGTAAATTGTATGTAAATTTCTAGAATCAATTGTGGCTAGTTGTATTCAAAGATTGGTAAGTTATATATTCATGAAAACACCCTGTGGAAATATAGAAATAATTTATTTATTTATAATATTAACTAGACAGGTCGAATGCGAATATAAATTACGCCTTACTTTTTTTCGCATTATGACAACGAATGCTTTTCTTTTTCGTTCCTAATACGATGATTTGTATTCGGATTTTAAAGCGCTAATAATGCAATAAACTTTTTTATTTATAAAGCCATCACATCAATGGACTCGCCATAATTCAGTTTTATATTCGACTCTAATGAGCTTCATATGCCTCTATCGACCAATTTATTTCTTTTATTGAATTTAACGACGAGACAAGTATCCACATGCAAATTAACTCCTTCTGGCATTCGTTGAGCGACCTGTTTGTAACGACGCCAAAAATAATCCTTAATTAATTACTCGAGAAATTCACATCCGCTCCAATCAAAAAAATAACCATGATTTTGCAATTTAGTCATTATCCAGACAAGTACAACTAAAGGAGTAACGACAAATTAGTTCGGTTCGACAAATTGCTGAAATAAGGGGAAATGAAGGGATGATTCGTATCTTCCCCTCGACGTTCAACTAACCCCGAAAGTGAGGAGTCAAAAGGGAGGAAAACACGAACAGTTAGTTTCCAACATGGTATCATTGTTAGAGATTCCTGATCGACCCTCTCTTCCCATTTCCCTCATTCCCAAGCTGAAAATCCATCCCCTTTTCGGGTTGGGATGCTTCGCCTTGTGGAGGGATCATTCCAGAGGGTTCCTAGCAACCGTGGCTGGAAGAGCAGAGCTTTTACGAGGGGTCGCCGCTTACAGGCAATTTCCCTCGGAGGAAATAAGATCCGGTAGCCATTTTACTCCGGCTCGCTATTATTTAAGTAATTGTTCTAGACTATTAGCTGGAGCAAGCGGTGCGGTAATCCGTTTAGTGTAATTTATACGGTGAGCGCTCCTTCGGGATTGGCTCAGATCGAGCGACGCGTTTGGTGATAGGTCGAAAGTTAATGGAATCTGCAACGGAACGAGCGCAAAATTGCGTCGAAGGCATAAAAAATTCTGCAGCAAATTAGCATCTGATTATATCAACCAGCGAAAACGCCATCTGAAAATTTCCAATGATGAAACCACTGCTCTTCGTTTCGTTCGTCGCTGTGTATAAAGTGGTATGAAATGAAACGCTTTTAAGAAATTTAACGCGGACGTTTGTAAATGTTTAGATTATACGAAAACGTAATGCGAGTGCCGAGCGACAAACGAGACGGTATGATAACTAAATTACATTAAGCAATGTTGGATGCGACTCGGCTCGTTTAAACGGTCAGATATTTTTATTGCCCCAGCGAATGGCTACCGAATTTCATTTCACGAACGTGTGCAACATGGCACATTCATCAACGATGTCGGGTTTCGTCTTGGCACTTAGCACGCTGGCGTTGTTGTCCGACATTACTCTTTACCATGCGAAATGAAGATGCCACCGAACTGACTAACTAACATTCAAGAAGTGAGTCGAACCGAGTTAACGACTCCGAGCGTATACTTACATTTATCGGTAGTCGAAATGTACACGTGCTATATGAATAAATTTCCACTCTGCGCGTGCGTGCACGGCTCTGCGCGTAAAGTAACGTTTAATGCGCGTTATTAAAGCGCACATGCGTCGACAGATACAATTTACACGCGCTTCTAGGAATATGAGCAGCAAGCAGCATGCCTACTGGATGTAACTTTATGTTCATGACGCATAATGGCGATTGCCTGACGAATTTTAATTAATGGCAGGTCATCCTCCTCCAGTCCAATTCGATAGGTTTACGGAAATTCTATATCTAATCCTGGTTTATAAACCAAAGATTTTCTTTGCATGTCCAAGAAATACAATTGTCTACAATATGTTGAAGATTATTTTTGTATGGAGGCTTGGCAGCAGTTTAAATTTTCTTATAGTGTTCTTAAAATGTTATTAGAGTACATTTTAATAGTCGAAATTCGACGATGGAACAAGCGAGTAACCCAGAGACTTCAACGTCGCATAAGAGCGTAACCTTCTAATTTTCTTGAACTTTGTATTTTTCTATAACTATTGGGTCATGAAGATGGAACATGATTTGAATTTTCGAATTTATATTTTGATAAAAGTGCATGAGAGAAAATTTGGAAAGAAAATGATTCCTTGCGGATAGTTAGTTATAGGTTCTAGATTCCAAATTCCAAATGCCCATGGAAAGCAATCATAATTTTTCAATAATTATTCATATCCAAGTTTAATCTTTCTGAAAACTCTCAAAATACGGTAATTCAAAGTATTTGAGATAATTAAAAGGCAAATTTGGAAAAATGAAGATGTTCTTAAAGACCATATTATCTGACGAATTACAATTATTTAGTCTTTCATGAGAAATCTAAGCAAACACTACGCACTATTTTGAAAATTATTTTTCTGCAAATTGTTGGAGATAATTGTCAATATCTGATAGTGATTAGAAACTTGTTTTATATGTAAAATGATAGAAATTGAATGCTGTAACAAACAAATAACCCAGAGACTTCAACGCCTTATAAAAAGTAACCCTCTAAAATTATGGATCAATGAATTTTCTAAAGTTTGAAATTCCCATGCTACATTTGGAAAAGTTGGTCTATCAGAATCTTGATGAAATCTTTGGTCATCATCTGACCCAAGAACAGGGTTCGTCGCTTGGTCGCTCTTTGGATCTCCGACAAAATTAATGTAAAGAAATTTTTTAAAGCAAGATTTTGAAGGCTCTCTTATGGATATTTAGGTACAATTAAACTATACATTTCAAATACTCCAAATTTGAGGAAATGTGGAAAATGGAATGTCCTATGTTCGCATTATTGTCTGACGAACAACAATTTTCAGATATTTTTTGAGCAATATAAGAAAGTATTTCGTACTATTTGGAAAATTATTCTTCTACGGAATATTAGATTTCCTTGTCAATATCTAATAGTGTTTATAAACTTGTATTACATGTAAAATCATTGAAATTGAATGCTGGAACATGCAAATAACCCAGAGACTTCAACGCCTAACGGAAATGTAACCCTCTGAAATTTTGGATCAAAGAATTTTCTACAGTTTTTCCCTTTCTACACTTGAAAAAGTTGGCCTATCAGTATCTTTCATTGATTAGATATTTGCTCACTGATCATCATGACCTAAGATCTGGGTTCGTCGTCTGGTTGCTCTTTGGATCTTCGATAAAAATAATGCAAAGAAAATTTTTGAAGCAATAGCTCTTTTCTAATGGATAGTTAAATACAGTAAAGCGATACATTTTAAATATTCCGAAAATATGACCAAATTCCCAATTCCAAAGTCCTATATTGGCAATATTGCCTGACCAACAACAATTATCAGACATTTTTGAGGAATATGGGCAAATATTACATACTATTTCGAAAATTATATTTTGTGGAACCTTGGATATCTTTGGCAATATCTGATAGTGTTTATAAACTTATAATACATGTAAAATGGTAGAAATTGAATGCTGGAACAAGAACATACCCCAGAGACTTCAATGCCTCATGGTAAAGTAACCCTCTGAATTTTTTGAATCTAATAATTTTCAAAACTTTTAAGTCTACTGGTGAATTTCAAGAAAATGATCTATTAGTACCTTTCTCAAATGAGAAAATGCTCACTGATCATCATGACCCAAGATTTGGGTTCGTCGCTTGGTCGCTCTTTCGATCTCCGATAAAAGTAAGGTAAAGAAGTTTTTTGAAACAATACTTTAAAGGCTTTTCTCTTATAAATAGTTAGGTACAGTTAAATGGTACGTTTCAACCACTCCAAAATTGAGAAAATGTGACCAAATTTATATGGAATGTAAGCAAACAATTTCCACAAATATCCCTATCCAAAATTCAACCAGGAAAGTCAAAGTATTTAAGCTAATTAAAAGCCAACTTCAACGGAATGAAGCAATCCTCGTGCAGTAAACGAGAAGGCAAAATATCTTGTTTGCAAGTGTCCGGATTGTCACTCTTGCGGCATCGCCATCAACATGAGCTTCGTCAATCCATCCGGGGCGACACGCAGCCTGGCAGGCCTACAAAACGCAATAAATCTGCGTCATTGCGGCGACGGCACGAATAAAAAACAATTTATTCGTTAAACTTGCTGCAAACGGCGAACGATGCGTCGCATACCAACAGCAGCAACAGCTACGGCAAGAACAACGACCGAAAACAGAAAAAGCCCCTTCAGACGCACCACAATGCGCGCTCGCATGCGAAAAGACATTAAAGTGCGCAATTTTTGGGCGCGTTGCTAACGAACGCACGCAGGAGGAAAAAATGCGGCATTCGGCGCGCATCGAAAACCTATGAAAACTTATCGGCCGGCGAAATTATTCATGAGAATGCAGGCGAATCGGCGTAAACGCCAAAAATATTCCGGTCTCGTTAGTCGGGCGCTGCTTTTGCACAACTTCTGATTTTCAGCATTTTTTCGCTGCGCTCGCGACTAGAAACGCTTAAATTGCCCCCGCGCGCGTTACACGCTTGATGCATTCATGACATGGGAGAAAAACGCGCCGACGAACGACCAGCAAAAAACGCTGCTCGGGGCGCAAAAAATGCGACATAACCGCGGAATCCTAACACTTTACATTTGCAATTCCTTAAATTGAATACAATGGTATAAATAAGACCGATGCGCGCACACACAACACCTGTCTCTTGTTGAGCCCCAGCATCGACCTCTTCGTGGCTCTTCTGCTTCGTGGTAACAAGATACGGACGAAACAAACGGCCGAAACGATCTCTCATCCGGCGGTGTTGTTAGCAGCGCGCGCAAATGCGCGATTGTCGCGAACATGGCGCAAAATATCGACTGTTAGCGTGTAGATTGCTATCTTTATAACGCTACAAATCTGACACCTAACAACGTGTACACAATCACCTCCTTACATCAAGCAAACATCTTTGTTACAAACTGACTTTCAATTGCCTTCCAATCTTTCTCTTGTGTTTCCTTTGAATATCATGCCTTTTGTGACAGTCACATGAAATTTTTCCATCCTCTATGTGTCCATTTTCCTACACACCTTCTCGCACCTCTTTCTCCCCCATCATGTAACATTTCGAATATGCTGAAGAAGACACTGACGACAATAAGAGCAATTAGTGATGAAGTCCATGTTGGAGGATCATTCTTCGCCCAGGTCGTCAAAGATCAAAGAACGGTGCGTAACGAGGCGGTCACTTTGCATTTGAAGAAATTCCGCCTTCGAAGACGCGCTCGACTTTCTGCGATTGAAATCATCCCGAAGGCGCATTCGTCGACGTCGTCGTCGTCGACTCCTGTTATCGGCCTTGTTTGTCGCATGTTTTACATTACAAATGCAACCTGCATGACCTAATCATAACAACCATTACATAATCATCCTGTCTACTTAGACCGGCAGCAACATCTCAACATTGCTGCGGACCCAACCAGCGCGCAATGGAGTGAAGCGACCATAACTACTCCTAGTTAACTTTTATTGTCCGCGGCTGCTCATCAAAATTACATTGGCTCTCTTGAGGATAGGTAGCATTTTCATGGAATTTACTCGTTATTATCCCATCGCGCTCTCTGGTTCTCTGCCAGGTCCCATGGGCATACATATGGATTGCTGGTATGTCGCTATGGTTGTATAAACGCATTGCAATGTGCGTCATCTATGATGTATTTTCTGTTGTAATTCGGTAACCCTTTTGTTCATTGTTATTGCACTGTGATTTTTGTACCATTTGAAATCAATGATAAAATGGTGTACTATGATGGTAGGAAAGGGTACCATATGACCATATCAGTAACAGTAATTTTTGAGGTAAGACCTTCATAAATCAAGGGTTTGTTTCCTTGTTTTTTTGTGCAGGAAATCCTATGATCCATATTTTTGGAATACAAAATTACCCAAGAATAAAATGTTATCAATTTTGCAACATCAGTATCATATTTTTCACTTTTTCAATTCAAAAAGAAGTCATATTTAGTTTTGGAAGTTACTGATAATGATAAGAAATCTTTTATCAAATTTAATTGAGCAATATAAAGAAATAAAGATAAAATGATGCTTATGACCATACCATTTTAATTTTTGAATACAAATGTACTCCAGAATGCAATTGTATGTATTTTACAATATTGATATCAAATTTTCCACCCTCTGAAAAAATCATGAATGCAGTAATATAAAGTTTCTGGTAAATTTTGGATGAATACAACATTGATATAAAATTTTTCACTCTTTGAAAAAAAAGTCATGTATACTTTTCAGAAGTTTCTGATAATGGTAAGAAAGTTTTTATCAATTTTAATTAAGCAATTTTATTTAATAATTGGACTAAAAATTTAGTTTCTGGTAATTGTTGGTTGAATAATAAAATTTTACACAATTTTATAAATTTTCTGTAGTACTACAAAATTATGACCCTAAAAAACTACCAGAAAAAACAGTTTCTAATTACATTACAATATCAATAAAAATATCCAATTAAACATACCCATGTTCTTAATTATCGATAATTTGTTTATGTCCATACCAAAAAGTTATAACACATTTAATGATCAATTTGCATAATAAGTTTACGTCTTGTCTATATTTTTAAACTACTTCTAATTATACCTAATTATATAATTAAACATCTGGGCAAAACGTGCACTTTTCGACAATACCTACAAAAAATCACTTTTACGAACTACGAATTCCACATTTGAAAAAGAGATCCCCAAACAGCGATAAAACAACGAACAAAGCTTAAATAAACTGGTTGGAATTCCTGATTCACATCCAAGATGTTGAAATACCAGAAACATTTGCGACATTCCAATGCAATACCTCATCGAGGAGCACCTTGGACAAAACTTTCATAATTAAATCAAAATTTGCTTACGCACATGGATAATCGCTTGAAGATCTCCTCTGGGAAATCAGATGGTAACCATTTGGAAAATGATGCATCATTTTAATGATGGCATGGTTGGTTTCGGTGGCTTGCGTGAAACAATGGGGATGTCCTACCATGTGATGGACGAAGAATGCAGGTGTTGGTCGCGTTGATCGTTATCTAGTTTATGAGCGTGTCCACCCTTCGTGGTATCATAAGCGTGTAGTGTCATAATTGTGCTAGATGCTTCGTTGATATCGTCCGGGCCAACCACTCCAAATTGTTTCTGGTACGCGTTCTGCAGTTTCGAGGAACGAAGGCGAAACGTGTATGGGTTGACAGGACTCTTTTTAATGGGCTTGCGTCTACACGTTTGTCGTCGTGTCGCGTTTGCTCATCGTCTTGTTCTTCGGGCTTGTCTCCTAATGCCTCTCCTCAGCGCATCGAGAAGGAGAAATGCCAGCGAAAGAGCACAAACTAAGAAAACGTGCGCGGAATAAAAAATATGCTTTTCGTCATCTAAGATGTCTCCTTATGTATTTATATTGTAACTAGCAGTGTAACGAGCCCATCAAACGAAAGATGGATGTCGCATCCCAGTCTCGAGGAAACCTTCAGTGAGTTAACATCTAGTGAGTGCAACATAGTAAGTGTCGCAGCAGTGCCCGAAGTTGGGGGTAAGTTTAAGCTTATTTTAATCATACCCTCATAATC
>JARJDZ010009325.1:0-11254 GCA_030264555.1 Aleochara sp. GC000083 | reverse complement strand
AGAAGATACGATACAAGGAAACGTGAGATGATTACTAAGAAATGACAAAAGATTGCGAAAGAAAAAGAAATGGCAAATGTGAAAAAAACTTATGGTAAACTTGGCGAAACCATGGAAAAAAAGAATGACATTCCAAATTATGAAAGCAACGAATATCAGTGACACATCCTTCTTGTCTTACATCTGTTTTTAAATTTGGTCCTTTCCTAAAGACATCTCAAATTTCCCGAATATAAAAATATACATTTTCCTATCCACACCAACATACGTATCGAATTTCCATGAAACTTTCTTCAAGTAAATAAATCGCAATCATTTATTTAGCAATTATATTCAAAATTTAACATAAAACTTTATGTCGATGAAATAAATCGGATGAATTTGAAAGTTTAGTTCGGGACATTTAAAGCAGTATAATCCGAGTGCGTACATAAATTAACTTGCTAGAGAAATCACTCAATATGCGGAAATATGCACTTAAACCCGAAGTATTTCAGCCGCAAACTCATATGATCTTGCACGACACATCGCCGAAAAACAATAAATATTTACGAATCCGTAAAATCTAACAAGTGAAGTTTCCGATTGGGTTATAGAATGAAATATTTTGTTTCGTTTTATATAAAGCATTCCGAAGGATAATGGACATCATATGTATATAATAGCCTAATATGTTAAAATAATTTTAAGAATGCCAGGATTTCATATATTCAATTGTTTTTTCGCCTACTTGTTTGTTCGAAAAGACCACATTTTAATAATTCTCATGACGAACACGATTTAATGACATAACAACGAAAATAAACAAAATGTTACACAATTAAAACAAAAAATGGCAAATATTTATAATTGTACAAGTTGTAAATATTTGTTGCATCAAAGGAAATGAAATAAAATTTAAACTGCTGAGTTAAAAATCAATTTTTACAAATAAAAGTTTAAAAGTACCAAAAATAAATCCATTTTACAACTAAATCTCTCTTCGTTGATTACTTAGATAACCAGCCAAATGCAGCCAAAAGGACTGAACCAAAGATTCCGTACAAAATGCCGAATTTTCCTGAAAAACACATGAAAGTAGCCAGAGCGAATTACGTGCACGAAAATCGAAAATGTGATAAAGTTTAGACTTTAAAATTGCGAAAATTACTCCTTCCAATTCCTTCTAACTGTTAAAACATCAAAGCGTTTTCATATCCTCAAAATTTCTACCTCTTTGTGTTTTTACATAAAGGATTTGCGCGGGAAAATATGAACAACTTGATAACTCAGTTCAATAACGTCGCAATTCTGGGATTTCAATGTCAAGTACGAATGAGATATAACGGAAATTCTCGCTTGTTCTCCATGTTGTTTGTTTATCACATGCAGGAAGAATCGACAGGACTGAATGGGTTTGTATGTATAATTTTGTGATTATGTGTGATTGTGTGTGTTTGGTGAACAGGCTGCAATGTCATGTCACGTGACATGCCACTAAGAACCACTGACTGGATGGCATCCATGGTTCGGTTTTACCGAAGCGGGAGAGATTCCGGGTCCTGAACGAGAATGTTAGTGTTAGCTGAACGTGTGTAACTTAGATCTCGCGAAATTCAAGTTCTTCCTACATATACACAGCAAGGATGGATGGAAATTAAAATTGAAGCCAGGAAGAGGAAGGATGCATGTAGTGGGCGCTATGTCTGCTATCGCAGGTCGAGAAATGCGGATTTAATGCGTGGTATATGAAACTAACCTTAACAAGTTTCTTGTATGAGATACCTGGATGGTAAAAAGGGAAACGTTGGCGAAAATTGCAAAATGTGTGTTTTATGGCGACATTTCCCTTCTGTGTGTTTCCAAGAACGACTTTCTATTTCGTAGAGCTGAATTTTTTTTGATGTTGTAAATTCTTATAAAGTGATTTTCAAATTCTGAATTAATAATTTATTGTTGGAATAATTAGTGACAATAAATAGGTTGTGGTCATTTTGAATTAGTGAAGGTCTTCATTGTGTTATTTGAATTATTAGATGAATTTAGATCCGAGTCCTGGCAAGGAATTGAATTCAGTATAAGATCGAGAAAAAATAGGGCGTAATTTTATAACGTCACGTCCGGAAACATACTAATTATTCGTAATCGACGACCGTATCCGCTTTTATTCTGAAAGCTAGCAGCAACGAATTGGCCGCAAAATCGCACCTAGATGTAGTTTCACATTCATGCGGACAAAAAACGCCCAGTAAAGGGAATTAACGTTATAGGGTTTAGATTTTGCCCCAATTTTTTATCAAGTCCTTTCTTGCAAACTGTTAAAAATTTCACCCAATNATCTTTTGTCACAATCGCCTTCAACGGCCTTCTGAGGGGGAAGAGCAGTTCGGGTGGATTGGAAAGGAGGAAAAATCTTCTTAATTAGATTATGGTTTGAGTTGTTTCAAGGAGACGCAAGTGCAACTCGACCACAAACTGCATACTCGAGCAATTAAACACGAATAGCTCATTTGCTCTCTAATTAATAAACTTTCCTCAGCTATACTATACTACATACTACTGTCTCAATTAATTCATTAATTAGTTAATATCACATTTGACTCAAGGGTGGTAAGTTCGTCTGTTTGAAGTTTGAAGTCATATCAAAAGAGTATCATTTCAAGGATAATTCATAAATGAAAAATGAAGCAATGATAACAAGTAATGTTAAGGATTTTTGCAATTATCCTTTTGAAATAATTGTAATTTTCAGTCATCATTTAACATTCACAATAAATCTTCCAGATGATTTTGCATGTGTATATAAAGGATTATTATATAAAATCACTTAATTTGTCATCAACTAACGAAAAAAACAATCGGTATCCTTCCTAAATCATTTGTTAATGGGATAAAAATCACATGAATCTCTTCAATCACTCAAATTAATATTTACTACTGTTATTTTATATTTTAGTATTTTAGTATAGCGCATATAATAAAATCCTTAATTAATTTTTTACGAGTCCACTTAATCCAATTAATTCCCAATTTAAACCTTTAATAAATTAAGGAAATTCCCCTTTGGCTTGCAGATTTTTGCTCTCTTTAATTTCATTCCGTATTTACTTACATTTCGACGAGACGAAGGCACGAGAAACTTGCACACATTTTAAGCAAATTAACGAAGTATCCACGTTTTTCTGCTCGAGTTTATATTACAAGAAAGTGTAGCGCAAATTTGCAGGATAATTACAAATTTTCAGAAAAAATTCAATCTCTAGCAATTAAATTTTATTGCCTGAATTCAAAAAGAAACAAAAAATTTACAAAATTTAATTAAGAATTTAATGGATCCTTTTAATAAACTATCCTGAAAAAACTCTTTTTTTTTTCGAAAATTTTAGAAATTTTTAAAGGTGAATTATTTACAATTTTATTGTAGAAAATAAATGACGTTTTTGGTATCCTTAATTTGAAATTAACTTTTGATTCTTAAAACTTTTTCGGAGTTAACGAAATCTTAATTTTCATGTTAAAACGATTAATCGAGAGTTGACAAGATAATTACAATTTTTATAAAAGTTTTTCTGGTTTTCATAAATTAATTTTTATTTTGTACTGCAAGAATAACTAAAAATTTGCGAACATTTCTGACAATTTTGTATAACTTTGTATTGAATTATCCTTTGATAGCGGAAGCTACTCATAATAAAAGATTGCGAAAACCTGAGGGAAAGTGCACTAAAACTCATGGAAAATACTTCCAGCATACANATTCTTAATAAAAGATTGCGAAAACCTGAGCGAAAGTGCACTAAAACTCATAGAAAATACGTCGCATGAAGTGGAGGTTGTTTGATATGCAGCAAATCATATTATTAGAGAGTCATCCACTTGCCGATAGGGATATTTGAACAGGAAGGGAGTAAATGAAGGCATTTCAACCACACCAACCCCATCGAAGACCACAAAACGAGGAAACGAATTCCAGTTCCTGAATGGAACGAACGAGAACCTGGAGGATTCGTGGAAAGTTCAGCAAAGAACCAAGAACCGATCGGAATATGTTAACCATGATTCACTGGTAACAATTCATCGTATCGAGCGAAGATTTACTTGATGCAAAACCATTATCTTGTAACTTATGCACTGAGCCATCGTGAAAATAGCACCAGTAATCTCCGATTTCCACACATCTACTTCACATTTGAAGATATCTACCATTAATCAACAATCATCAGAGGTTGTATCCAAATTGTGATCTTCGCACTGGTTATCAATAAACGAGTTAACCTTGGTAATAATGGAAAGAGGTGATGAAGAAACAACGATGAGTTAATCCAATTGATACGACACGCTGATTCGATTAACCACACATGATCAAACACATGGAACGCACAAAATGCACGGAAACATTTCTTGTTATAATAATGTCAATTGTTATTATTTATGATATGTTCGGTTCGAAGGCGGCGGTAACGACATCGGCGATAAGTCCCGGGTTTGGCGGTTGATATCGTTCCGGTCCGGAGTTTGGCGAGATACTAGACGCGCGCGCTTGGTGCGTTTTGTACGTGGAGGCCATCAACAGAGAGCGCCGCCGCCTCCAGCTACTGCCTTCCACAACATTCCACCTATATATATTTGGAACGTTGTTGCCGCCACCAATACCTCAGTGGCACACTCTTCGAACCGTCGACATGTGAACGTCGACGGTTCTCCCCGTTCACCGATACCAAAAACCGTTTGTTGCAATGGAGTAGGGAAATTTCTTGTTTATTACTCGGCAAAAAAATTATAAACCCTTCTTTCCAAGAATGTGAATCAAAAGTTGTAAAATTACCACCAATGTGTTGTTGTTAAGTGTTTTTCCATGAAGATTTCTAGAAGTTTCAATTGTTGTGGTATTGGGTGTTATTGCACTGATATCACAATTAGTTACCACTCCCGTGGTTCTTCAGGAAGAACCGTCCCAGCAAGCTGTTATTCTTCGGATGGAATAACAGATGTGGCGCAAATTTTACCATCATAGATGGCGCGCACTTAAATTATCTCGAACGCGCTCGTATATCTTCTGGAACAAGCGACTAGGAGTGTCTTGAAAGAAGATGAGAAAGAAGTTTATGCAAATGCTGATGTTAGCAATATATGTGTGTCAAATGCTGACAACATTTCCATAAATAATAAACAATTAATCCTTTAATCATTTACATTATTTTTACAGTTGAATGTAGACATATGTTTTCAGCAGTAGCTCCTCAACTTCTACTTCTTCGACAACTAGGACGTCAACAACATCGTGTGACATGGAACAAATCAGATGATTAGCTTTAAATTTGTGCTAATTAAGGTTAGAACGCGCCGCGTACTTCGTCGCATATACTTTAGATTTATTATGATTAATTAACGCTTTTCCTCATCCTGCAAGAAGCGTTGGCATGTAGCATGGATGTTTGCGCTCTCATTTATAAAGTGGCGAATTTCAGCGAAAGATAGAACAGCAAGTCCTCTAAGCAGCTAGCTCGACTTGAGGATTACCGAAAGTTAAAACCGTAAGTACTGGATGCATGTCCCGGATGTGAACTAAGCCCACTCAGCATGTAGTCCTTTCCAAGGGAGGAAAGAGGTTTTCCACCATAATCATGTTATCTCACTGGGAGTTGCTACCTGGATGATTCGGAATAGACGGTCCGTATACCGAACCTATTTTCGTTCGCTGATTTGCAATGAGATAAGAATCAAATGTAAGAGATGTGAAGTAACGCATGAAATTTGATTGTCCTTCGTGAATGAAAGGTTTTGTGAAGGAGTATTTTAAGAAGAGTTTAAGCCCAATTAATTTGCGTTTTAAAATGAGTATAGCTATTTTCAATATCCGGTTGGAGAGGCATGCTTTCCGGTTGTTAAATTTGAATAAAATGGTGTTCTGAAATAGTCCTTAAATTGTTAGTCTACACTTAAAAAAGTGATGGATTGATAATGGACAAATTTAAGACAATCTAGTAAAATAAATTCATTTATCTTACTGGAGCGTATAATGTTGCATTTTCTATGCGTGTGTATAGTGACAAAAATTGAATATTTTTCACTTGTCAAATCAATGACCTACATTTTTCTACAAGTGGACAAAATGAATGCCTTTTTTTTCTACAAGTGGGAGAAAGGAATGGCATCTCACAAAATAAAGTGCTATTGTTATTAAGATATCAAGATTTTAAGGTTTGGCAAACATAATCATAATGTGCCAGCTCAAACGAAATTCTGACAATTTAATTGTGACATTTGAAATGTCATATCAAAAATTGTGGAAGTAATTTTGGATTTTGTGGCTTCTTGGAACATTGTATCAACTTTTCTCCAGTAAGATAAAATGTCGTATATTACACGTGTGCGAAATGCTATAATAAACTCGTGAAATTTGTGTATCACTCCTGATTCAAATCTTTCACTCGTTTATAATTTTTCATTTCTCACACTTATAATATAATCTACTATTTATTTTCAAATGATGGAATATCAAATTATTAAATATCACACGTAAATTTATGAATTTGGAAAAATTGTAAACTGTAAGAAATATGATCCATGATCAAATTTCATTTAGACTTTAAAATATGTAGAAAATATATGATTTTGGAAAATACATTTAGATTAAAATTTTTAAATTTCGTTTGAAAATAATTAAAATTTTCGCTTACAATTCCTGATTAGTTTTTAATCAAATTTTAAAATATTGTAATTGATTAAATTCTTTATCTAGAAAATCAATATTTTCGAAAATTGGGAAGCTTGGAAATTGACTTCTAATAAATCCGTTATTGAATGAAATTATAACTAAAAGTTTGCTTTCAGTTTGCAAATAAGCAAATATTTAAATTGCAAAAATATGAATTAACTGATAATCTTTTGAATAAAAATCCTTTGCACATAATTCATTTTGTAGTAATATATTTCCAGAAATTACTAGAAATTCAAAATGAGCCTGATAAAAGTCAGGGACGTTTGAATGTAATTTTTGAATATTTAAAAATGAAAGAAGTGCAATTTCAAAAATATATACATATATTCCCAGGAGGAACTTAAAATTTCAGGGCAATCGAATTGATTGATAGCTTAGCAATTTCACTACCTTGCGTTTAAAATTAATGCCTCTATACCTACCTTATCTGCACCAAATTTTACTGTATAAATCATCCAACATTTACAATTTAATTATATTTCGTTATTAGCTTGCCTCTGAGAAACGGGACCTTCGATAAATAAATTCGAAAACGATTGCTTGATAAATTATGAACGTTGGTTATCAGCACACTTTGAGTTATGGCACTAATTTATTTCGAAATTGTTCCAAAATGATCAAGGAAAGAAAATTTTCTCAAAGTTGTAATTGAAGATACATTCACTTAAAATATTTTTCAGAAGGAATTTTAGCAGTTAAAATGAAAGGATAATTTTAATGAATTTCTTCAAGTTAATGGGGAAAAGCAAACAAGGTAGGACTAAGATCCATCCAAGACGTAATTAAATAGTAGATGAGGGACATAGCAGAATCTAGAGCCGTTTGCCCGCAGGATGTCCCAACACGATTTTGCCGCTTCCAGCGAGGCCGGAAAACGTGCTGTTTGATCGTTGGCGGCTTCCAAGCAATCTAACCTTCAGCAGTCAAAGACCAACCATGTTGGCTTTGTGGCCGAACGTGGTGAACATGATGACAGGACTTGATAACCAAACGGGCGCGAAAAGACAATGCAAAATCCCATTGCTATTATATTTTGGGCGTAATACGCGCCAGGACGATGATGAAGAAATTGGTGCGTGCAAAGATGTCACCAAGGTCGGCGCCATTTCTGGCTGCGATGTTGATAATTGGAATTGACGCGCAGGAAACGAATTTCCCCCTCAACTTTCAAAAACCGGACGTTATCCTCCTGCCATGATAGTAGTCAACAAATGAAAACATTTCCGCAATTTTGGTTGTAACGTATGCTTTCATTAATATTTAAGCCAAGAAATCGCCAAATATTTAATTAAACTCGAATCTCCATAATAAACGGAGGTGGGGGCAACGTGCAAATTAGATTTTCGCCGAACGGTTTATCAAACGAATATTTGCTACTTCTTAAGGTGAAAACCAAGCACGGTTTTAAATGTTGACTTTTCCATTAAGAGAAAACGAATCAAGGCGGGTGATAGCGGAAGAACGTGAGGTAAAACGGTATTCAGAAAGCCTCCAAGGAACACTTTCCATGTGTAATTGATGTAAATGAAGAAAGAAATGGCATCAAGGACGATGTTGGAGTACATGGAGTACATCTGGCTAATGATACAACAAGCAAACGCGAAATTAAGAAACTAAAGTCTTGTTCAGTTTAAAAAGCTAAACTCTCATAAAACTGAGTATGTCTTATTCTAACTCACGGTTTTCTGTTTGTACAATTGTGAAGTTATCTCTCATCGAACAACTATCTCTATCAATGCAAGTGTTAAACGCAGATGAAGCGACCGAAAACCGCTGCCTAAAATTTTCTTGCCCCCGCCTTTGTAGTTGTATTACCCAAACATGTTTTTGCATTACATGAATGCAGTTTTTGGTGGCCCACCCTCGCACTGCAAGCACATGTCTTATCTTCTTTTGACCGTTAAGAGCGATAAAGATGGCTACAAACTCGATAAAGTTTACAATTTTTATCGTTTTATGAGAGTTGTACTTTATTAACTGGATACGACTATAGCATTTTCATTTAGCTTTCTCGGTTCGATAGAATCCCAGAAGAGGGCTATAGCGGTGCAATGGCAAAGGCAATGATGCAGGAAAGGAATTTAATTATCCGTTAAAATTTAAGACAATCCTTTTCTTTAAACCGTTTTATAACCTGTCATTTTAAGACATTTTGAAGGTATTTTATATCTGAACTTAATTGTCACATCAGACACCAATTGAAAATGTAGAAGAAAATAGAAGATTGTGATTTATAGGATGATTTAGGAAAAGGTTCACTTCACTTTGTAAAATGGCTTCCAGGTCCTAAGTTTCAATCGCGTCAGCAAGCACAATGCGCTCTTACATCTTAAGCACTCTTACCCCGTTCACGGAAAATAAAATCGGGAAATATCGGAGTGCGCGCAACGATACCAAGAGAGCATACTGCAAGTTGTTTTCTGCTTCCGTTCTTCCGCCCTCACAGTCATGGCCATAGTGGTTGATGTGCTTGCCCTCTTGTTTGGTTTGAACGCTAATAAAATGGCGATGGAAGTGGTGGTAAAGGCAACGAAGAAGTTGAGGTTGCTTGGCGTTTTATTCGCCACTTGATGATAACGCAACGGCGATAAATCAAAAAATTCCATTTTCGCATTTTCACATGTTCCACATATTGTATAAGATTCAGGATGTGAATGGGGGTCCACAAGCCTGAGCACAAGAATGAGCACATTCTATTACTAATAATAAGTCGGTAATCAAATAAAACTATCAGAAAGGATGTGAAAACGGTGGAAAATTTTAAGTTTTCATGGTTGTTGACAAAAAATATTCAAATTGTGCGATTGAAAATTTTGATTTCTGGAAATTAGAGTACTGAAAGATTTCAAGTTATTTTCCTTGAAATTTTGAGGGGAAATATGTTTCAAAAACATTGGTATATTTCAAAAAAAATAATTCAAAGCCAAAAGGATTTTGAAAATGTGAACCTGTTTTTTTTAAATCCTATCTTTGGTCATTTGAAAATAGGGTAATCTTCATGTTAAATTTCAACATTTTTTAACTGATTATGGATTGATCCAAAAAAATATCTGATAATAGAAAATATTCCTTGAAAGATCCTAGAATTTTCACATTAAATGACACCTACGTATGAATTTCTTCACCTTGAAATCTCAAACAATAGTAGATTACATTATAAGTGTGATAAATGCAAAATTATAAATGAGTGATAAAGTCTTGTTCAGTTTAAAACGTTACACTCTCATAAAACTGAGTATGTCTTATTCTAACTCTCGGGTTTCTGTCTGTAGGGGATAAAGAGTCTGTCTGTATTATTTTATGATTGTTGTACTATATTAACTGGAGACGACTATAGTACACAAATTTCACGAGTTTATTATGACATTTCGCACAGGTGTTATACGACATTTTATAATATAATGTTCCAAGAAGCAACAAAATCCAAAATTACTTCCACAATTTTTGATATGACATTTCAAATGTCACAATTAAATCGTCAGAATTTCGTTTGAGCTGACAGATTATGATTATGCTTGCCCATACCCCAACTCTATTAGAGTTTGGCTATGGTTTGCCAAACCTTAAAATCTTGATGCCATAGTAACAATACCACTTTATTTTGTGAGATGTCATTAATTTCTCCCACTTGTAGAAAAAAAAAGGTATTCATTTTTTGCACTTGTAGAAAAATGTACGTTACTAATTTGATAAGTATTCAATTTTGCAACATTATACGCTCCAGTAAGATAAAAAAAATAAAAAATCGACTATAAGATGAATCCATATAAATAAAAATGAAACTGTACTTTTTGGTCCGGGTATAAATTTTGAATTAATGAACCAATTTAGACATTTTTTTATGCATTCAGAATTTTGTGGAGGAGGTTTTTATGAAAGAAATAATTTAAATTGCCTTTAAAAACTTTTAAAATGTTTAGAAAAAATTTAGAATTTTTAATTTAAATTCAATGCAGGAAATGTCGCATGGTAGCGCTCGGGTCAACGTGACGATTTCCGATATTGCCATCTGAAATGAAAATAGCGTCAAATATTTGTGACAAATAGAAATAAATGTCAGCTCAAAGATGATAAAAATCACGCCGCTTATCGTAGTATATTTAATCCTTAAATTAGTGACATAGCCAAACTCTATTTCTGGCCTATTCATCAGTCCAAATAACATCAACCGCACTACTCCGCTAGTGGCGCTGCATACCCGTCTAAGATTTTAGGGTTTTCTCAATTTGTTCCTTATGTTTCATGGGAATCTTATTTATCATGTTAATATACAGGCTGTCTCAGCTATCGTGTCCACCCCCTTTATCTTCTTTATTTATCAGAATTTGATGAAATTTGGCACACTTATAGATATTAATCTCTAGTTTTAAAATATTTATCCAGAAAAACAAAAGAACAACAAACAAAAAAGATACAGACCAAAGTTATGTTTTTTTTATGGAACACCCTATATATTATTACACCATTCGAAAGATGGAGAAATTCTAAATTGATTTCATGTATCACATGTGATATTAGTTCAGTGCCTAGCAAAGATATTAGCAGTTAAAAGAT
>JARJDZ010009323.1:0-16841 GCA_030264555.1 Aleochara sp. GC000083 | reverse complement strand
GGAGCTCAATTACTATAATTAGTACAAGATAAGAAAATACAAAAATTGAATACATCCTAAAAATGCTACAAGATATCATAGAATGATCTATGGAGGACTCCTTGGAGGGTTCCATCCTGAAAGAAGACTGCTGATTCAAGCCCAACGCCTTCCCCAACCAACATTAGGAAGATGAGGCGGTCATAATATCTCCTCGTGCGGTGGTATCATTCGGTGTGCGCTTTTTTTAATGACTTGTCTTGCGGGCGGCGGCGTGTTGTTCGCGGCGACGCTTTTCGGTTCGGTTCATTAAAGGCGTCGCTAATTAATGACGCCCTTTAACGTAATGAGGCCGCTCGAGTGCCGGCCGCTACCACAGCGTGCACTTGTCCTCCGGATTCATGTAGCTATTGATCGGGCAGCGGTAGTCTTTGGCGAAGTCTTCGGAATTTCGCAGCGGCCCGACGACACGTAATTTCCAAATGGATTTCGGCGATTTGCCCCCGATGGAATGGCTCGCCACTGCGTCGTCCTCCACCTCCGTCGCCTCTGCAGACGGCCTGGAGTGGTTGCGCTTCTGGTAGCATTCATCCATGGCGCTGGCGATCCAGAAGAGCTGCTTGGGTGTGTAGGGTAGACCGGGAAGGCGACCCTCCGAGGGATGTGTCTCCAGCCAGGATTCGTACGCTTTGTATGCCATCAGCTTTCCGAAGAGCAGGGCGACATCATCTTGCTGCGTGTCCAATGCATTCTTCTGTAATATTCATGTGCAGATATCAGTATCTGATGTTATTTCTGAAGTTGGTACTTGGGAACATACATGTCTACAAAAATCTTTAAGTATTCATGGTGTAACCTTCTTTCCAAGAGGTCATCAACACCTTTCTGGTAAAAGGTGATTGGAATTTTCAGAATTGAAGAATTTTCATTCTTAAGATTTTATAGACACAGAAAGAATGATAGTCTATTGTGGTAAGAGCCAGAGAGTAAGAGCATTCAAGCTTAAGAAGTCTTTCTAAAGTAACTCTTGGTATTTAGTTGGTACTTGAGAAGATACAGGTCTACAAAATTCTGGAAGTATCTTTCTAGTAGTCCATCAACTTCTTTCTAGTAAAATTGATTGGAGGAGATCAGAAGAAATTCTCAACTCACTTTAAGAATTAAAGGTGTTTTCATCCAGAAAGTTTTAAGTCAGAAAAGATAATAGCTTATGGTAGTCTGAGATGGCAAAATTCTGGGTTTAAGATGGATCTGGTAAAATTGACCTTCCATGCTCAAGAATTCTTTCTGAAGTCACTTTTGAAACCTTAGGTACTTGATCAAAAATATCTACAAAATTCTGGATTCATAATAGTTGGGTCAAAACAGAACCTTCTGACTTATTCTTCAGAATTGAAGCTTTCTCAATCTAAAAGTTGTATAAGTAACAAAACAATGATATCCTCATAGGAAGATCGTGAGACTAACATGATTCTGGTAAAAGTGACCATCCAAGCTTAAGAATCTTTCAAGACTCAGAATGACCTTTTGTGATTGACCTGTGCAGGATATTTTTCATGGAGTTGAAGGATAGTAAAAGATGATAGTGGTAACTATCCAATAAGTATTTATGCCTCAACCTAAAAGTTAAATTTCAGAAAATCTTGTTTGAAATTCAGTTTTTCATAAAACCCATCATAAAATGCTTATAATCAAGTTATGTAATTTAATCTCCCAGGACGTTAATGAAACAGTCAAAGTCAATAATCTCAAAAACTCATTGGCAACTTTTCTGCCAGATACCTCTTCGTATCCAGCTTCAGAAAATGTGACTCGGCGTTAATATCCTGATTAACCTGGTTTGATATTATAAATACTTTCATAAAGTAATTACACCGAGATGCCCCATCATAATTTAATTACTTTCTAGATTATAACAGTGAAATTTTCTCAGATAGCTAATAAAATTTCATGCCTAGTTTATAAATATCAATAAATTCACTTCCCCGAAGGATAATCAAGTATCAATCAACAATTCATTAAGTAATGAATAGTTGACCTTTACTCATGGAATAGAATAAATTTCCAATTTAAATATTTGTAAGAGGACTTCTTGATTTTCTTGAATTCCGTGGAATGTTTGATTAACAAATTCCACAATTGCATCCATCGTGCAATTCCATCCGGAGTACTGACCAGCGGAGCAAACACAAAGCGAAACAAATAAGGGTTTGTACAACCACCATCCGGAATTCAATATTTGTTGAGCGCCATTGTGGGCGACGCGCGCGCCCCCAGCCGGCAGCATATTTAATAAATTACCGGCGTCAACATGTTAATTTCGCCCCGGGCATAAATCAATCTTTTTCTTCGCGGGAGCGGGCGATGATTGCGGCCGCCGCGGCGCGAATATCTCAAATAATAGAAAAGCGTACCGAAGGACGAAGGAGCGCGTGGTGGAAGGAAAGTTGGTTGCTGGGTGGGCACCTTCATCCGGGGATATCGCGTCGGCATTGGGATTGCGACGAGCCCCCGGGAAATTTTTAGCGAATTAATCTCCTCGACGGCCCGGTGTGCCGACTCGAGTTAATTCTGTTTTAATGACTTTAATCTAAATGCGCGCCGTTAGACAGAGGCGAAGAAGACGACGTCCTCGCCGCCCACGCCGCCACCGCCTCCAGCAGCGTCCCACACATGCCCGATGGTCCCGGCAACAATACGGGACACATTGCAAACAGTAAAAATGCGACAGCCACGAAGCAAAAAGTGGGAAAAAACGAAGGATAATATTGTCTGCGTTGGGATTCTATGAGCACAATGCGTGGAAAATGTATACGTCTGGTGACTCCATGGGTTTTTTTCGTCTGCGCCCTAATGAAAACGACCATCGGACTAATACCATCAATTAATATTTCACTGTTACACAGCTGCTACGTGGATGCTGGACGAGTGGATGTATTATCTTCGTCCTCGTTGTTCGGCGTCCTTTTGGTTTTGGTTCTACGTTCCAATTTACGTGTGGGCCATGAAGAATTCGTTACGCCCTCCGCGTACTAATTCGCGTGGAATGTTTATATGAGGGGGTTTTTCCAGTTTTTCCTCATTTGCCCGAGGTGCCCTGATTGTCTCAGGAGGTCCCTGAATTTTCCCGTTTGCATTATTAATTTTTTGGTTAGGATTTGTTCGAGTTGCTTCCACGATGAATTAAAATGTTTTGCTTTGTTTTATTCGGATTTCAAAGGTCCTTCCTAAACGGGTCTTCCAGGAAATCTAAAGGGATTTGCAATAGCAGCAATTTTTGGGCTTTCTAACAGAATGGAACCAATTTCTGACTAAAATCCTTAAGAACCTTGTTAACAATGTTAGTTGACCATCAACTATCAGCTTTGATTTTTGGACTTTATAGTCAATGTCTTGCTGATGACCAGTCCCAAAAAGGTTCCGAAAAGAGTCCTGCTAATATCTTACAAAACTACACATAACTACAACTCTAACATTTTTTTGACCTTGTCCCCAAAATTTTTCATCAAGTATAACCTCTTCAAACCCCTATCTTAGATATCTGGATCCAAGCCCTAAGAGTTGAACGGATACAAACAACCTTTATCGTAAAACTATATACTTTTGGGGCTTTTACTTCCTCGATATAAAATCCGAATTAGCAATAACCTTCCTCCAGCCGTTTCCTAACCAACCCCACAACTCTGGGTCTTTCTGCCCTCCATATTCATTCGTCTTGTTTCATGTTTCCGCCTGTTTCAGCCACCTTGTACCGGAGTAGCTTCCTCTCCATCCCAGAATCTCCCCTAATGCTCGTTACATCCGAAGAGCATATCAGCAGTTAGCACTGATGCCGAAAGTAATGCCGGGAAAATGCAATGGAAGATGGCATTCAACTCGTTTCTGATTCATTTTATGGGCTTGTGGATGGATGTGGGTCACATCCGGTTTACACATAGGGTATTAAAAAAGGGCAATTAGCATAATTTTGTAAGCTGTAATTGAAGTTTTTATGATCTAAAATTCAAGTCAGTTGATTTTGTTAGAAGAGTGGGTTTGTTGACCATTACCCAAGACTTTTAAGGCTCTAGAGTACCCAGTTACGCAAACTAAATCCGCTATAGGGGCGCTAGCCCTAGTTCCATTGAGGTTGAGGGTTAACTACAAAAAGATACTTGGAGGGGTACCACTATGGTTGACAATGAAGTTATTGGTTTTCTGGACCTTGTCCTCAAAAATATTGGTCATGAGGATCCGTTGATTCTGAGAATATACCTCAAAAATTCTGAAGTTCCAGAAAGCAACAGAAGTTACTAGGGATTACTGCCTCTAGATGACCAAGTTGTTGAACACCTCTTCTTCAACAATATTGGTCATGAGAGTCTTCTGACACTGACGATACATCCCCAAACCATTCCAAAGTTATTGAAGGTATCACCTTCTCCTCAACAGTGTTGGTCATCAAAGACCTTTGACCCTGAGGATATATCTCAAGAAATTCTAAAGGCATCGCCTTCTCCTCAACAATATTGGTCATGAGAACCCTTTGACTTTGAGGATTAAAGAACCCTAGAGTTCCAAGAAGCAAAAGAAACTACCAGGGATAACTAGAAGATAAAGTCAGAGATACGGTCCAACAATATTGCTATAGTCCCAAAACTGGAACTATCCTGTAATCCCTTTCGAAGAACCAACTCATAATAGTTGAAAGCATTACCATAACCGAAATATGACCATTTCATAGTTCTCGCTCACAGACAATTGAATCCAATACCATAACAAAGTCATAATGGCAATAAAAGATCTCTTGAAGTACAAAATGTGTGTTGAAGTTTAACATTCACCACTCACACCGTGCATATTAAACGCTGGTGAATTTTTGACAGTGTGCATAACTCCGCATACAGCAGCGTCTCGAATGAGAGCTCCTGCTCGTTAATATTCCCACTTGTCGTGATTATAATTGTTGGTAGAAACGTGTTAACATGCGAGTTTGGCGCGCTTATATTCGCACATACTCTTCGGCTTCAATTCGGGCCGTGCCCGACGCAATTCAGGTTCGCTCCATTCTCATCCCGGCGAAGTGCTTCTTCGTGCGTTCCAAGTGAAAATTCGCTTCGTCTAATACCACTATCCCGAGCTTCCATCCCGTACTTCACTAGGACACACACGGGAGGAGATACACGGCCACATTTTAGCGATTTCATAGCTAAGTGTATCCGGCCCCGAAACCGGGATGAATTAAATTTAATGCCGAATCGTTTCCGCAATTGCGAATGTCTTCGGCTTTTGTACGATGCGGTAATAACGAGCGCGCTGATGACAGCGACCATTTAATTTCAAGTCATCCCGAATTATTTCATTATACCGGATGGATTTCTTCAAATTACACACGGAATTTCAATGTGTAATGTTAAAACTTACAAGAAATACAAAATCTAGCATGCAGAGTGGAGATTTGTAATTGAGCTTTCTCATTGGTCACTGCTGACGTGGCACTCAATATCTCCCGTTACTATAGTTACCCTAAGGTATACAAGATGATATATATAACCTGGGAATCAAAACAAATCTTTGGAAAATACCTTCGGATGGGACCTCATTCAAGACGCTATCTAATTAAGCGGAAAATTTTCAGGACGCGTTCAACTCGTAGCTGCCACATAAATACTAATAAAATTCCAGGCTGGATGGGACACGGTTTAGTTTTTCTTTGTTCTCCTTCGTTTCCGTGACCGTAAACGACCTTACTGAGGGTGCTAATGAAGGCGAACACTTTGTATTTGCTCGTAAATTTTTTAAAACGTCACCTTGACCCATTTTGGGCCCAACGGATTTTTCACCGCCTTCCAAGATTTCAATCTCGGATGGTCCACAATACAGGGTCCTCATGCTAAGACCCTTAGAGATGACGCCACTGTCAGTAGTTGTCACTGGTCAGGATTGGAAGATGGCAATGGGCCAAAAACAAACTGAATGCACTTACGTTCGGACCGATGCCAGGCACGTAGAACTCTTCGTACTGTTTCGTCAGACATCTCGTCTTGTTATCGTAATTGAAGAGGCTCTGAGAGGTGGACCATTCGCGCAGCGCGCCGTGCACATCGTAGCGCTTGCCGTCCAAGAAGACATTCGCTAGTTGGTAGGCGATCAGGGTGCCCAAGGTGCCAAAGTTCATGTACATGGGGCGCGTCTCGTCCACGTAGAACCCGAGCAGATAATCAGATGGCAATACTGCAACAAACGAGGGATTCAATTGGACGGCGCTTCGATGGCTCTCCGGAGGGCACGCGACTTGGCTCTTCAATTCTAATTCGATTGCTCCAAAAGGAGGGGTGGTTGGGGTAAAAAAGGGCGATGGGTCGGCAAGGTCGCAGGTCAGGATGCTTAATTTGTTGCTATCTCGGACGCATCTGATGAGTCAATGAGCCGGGGTCGAACTTTTCCGAGCGTCAGCAGCGAAGGCATTAATTAAGCACTTCACAATGTTATCTAATGAATGCTTATTAAATCCGTCTAGACGGGCGATCGAGATCTCGGCGTGCGTGTTTACAGGCGCACAAATCAAGACCAAACATGGATTAGTCGTTGATTCAAGCCTCGGAGGTATTATTTTAAATCCTTCAATTTCTACCATTCAATTCATTTTATTTTCAACCGTGATTCATTTATTGGTGGATTTAATGGTCTTTTTTGTTCCAAATGACTTCTTGAGTTTGAAATTGCAGGTTGAAGTCATAAAAGTGAGGATACTTTTTGAGAACCTAGGTTGCTACAGCCCTTAGCTCCAAAACATTCAGTAGTGACTAAAGTTGCCTGAAGAACTTTATTCATTGAAGGTTCTAGTCAGGAGACAATCATCCGAGATATCTAACAAGCAGATTTGAAGCTTCTGCCTGTCCATAGGTAATGACAAAATTGGAGCCTAAGAGTTGATGTTGATGGTCTGAGGAACAACAAAGGTCTAAACCTTAGAAACCCTATTCTCGAGAATCTAGAGGAACCTCAAAGTGATCTTGTACAGGGTGAAGGCTTCTTGGATACCTATCAAACAGGTCAGTATCCCTGCTACACCCTAGCTACTATCCAGATACTAACTACTTCCAGTTACCATAGAACCTTCGAAGAAGATCTGTTATATCTTCTGGTATCTCTTTGAGAGTACTGACAATGAACTGAAGCTTCTAGTCTTTGTAGGAAAGGCAGATGATACCTCGATGTGTTAATGGGTCAATATCTCAAAGATATCCTAGGACTTGAAAAATTCTAGTCACAGTCTTGTAGGCAGTCTAGAGATGATAGTATCAATGAAATCATTTCCAAACTTCCTGGTGTCAATATCTGCAGTACCTCTGAGTTTTAGAGGTTCCCAACACGCGGAACCGCCTTCTGAACCTTCCACCTATCTACCACAGAAAAGCCTAGACCAAAATACAAGAAGTTGATTTGTAGTGTATTGGCCACCTCAGCTTTCTACACCACAATCAACAGGGTCCCAAACCGCCATCCCCCAATAGAAACCCACCCTAACCTAATAAAATATGGATTCTTACCAAGCGAATTCTTTATCACCGAATACTCGATGCGATCGTAACTGCCATGGACCACGGGCGTGCGTAGCTGGGCGAACTTGCGATCCGCATTCGCCGCTCGCACCATCATCAAGTTGGCCATAAAGCGATCGGCGGCGAAATCAATGCGCTCGTAAACATCCGGGGCGGCCGTCGTCGCTGAGGGCATTTCCGGCGTGTGGGCGACATAGTCGTGGACGGACGCCAGCTTCTCCTTCGACACCTGCTTAATGTCGGCGTCGAGCCAGTCGAGTGCGTCGGCGATCCTAACGAGCTGCCTCTTGATCGCCTCGATGATATCCTTAGTGACGCGTTTAACGTCATCCGTAACGTATCGACGCACATAGCTTGCTTCCACCATTTCCGGCAACCTGCGACGAGATAATTAGGCAATTTTCCATGTCTGCACACACACAGGGGGTGCTTTCTTGGCAACAAGGCGGAAAGCCGTGTTGCCAAATTTGTTGCCCACAGTTGATACTAACAAGGGCGGAACTTACTTGCTGCGAATTAATCTGGCGCAAATCTCGCGACGATTGCGCCTTCGGTGGAACTTGGCGAACTTTCCAGCGAGCTTTTCGTGCAGCATCGGATCGGGCAAGTGCTCAACGTGCGCCTGGATCACACGCCAACAGAGGTAATTCGCCAGGATTCTAAAATACACGACATGATTATTTTATCGTGGTTGGAACACAATTTAGACAGCAAAAACAGAACCGGAGAACATCAGCCTTAAGACATCACCCCTACGAGATATCTGGTAGTACTAACTTTTTGGGTGTCTTATGCAGCAACTCGATGACTCGTCTCAGCTGGTTCAGGTTCGGAGTGTTCACGAATTCGTCGTCGCTCAACTGGACGTTTTGCAGGCCAACAATTCCATTGAGGTAGGCCTTCCATCTGATGCCCGGGACATCATGTTGCAGCTGGGTTATCGAGCGAGGATTAAATTCCTCGACGTCCTCGTGATCGACCATGCGAGTCCTCGAGCGTCGCGTCACATTTTTTGCAGCCTCGTCTGTGATCTGTAAACGATAGCCAAGGCAAGAAGCAATGATGGGGAAGAAGACAATAGCGATGAGAGGCATAAAAAGTTTATGGATGGACACCGAACTCCATGGAGTTCGTGTCGCATCATCGCGTCGATGAGAGTTACCTTCCTTGATTGTTCGTAGAATTCCATAATTTCGGTGAAGTCGCGCTCACCACGTACTCGATCCACGCCGAAATAAGCAGCAACTTCGATCATATATTCCAGAAATAACTTTTTATCGGGTTTCGTATTGATTTTAGCACCTCCCAGAAAGTCATCAGCCATGTGAATCTAGAAGACAGGGTGAATTATATAATAATCAGTGGGGCATGAATTTGGAGGTCGCTTAAATCCAGAGGGCGTTGTAAAATTTTCAATATGGTGGTTGTAGAAGAGGTACCTAAGAGTAGTGGTCATCTTACAAGGTGGTTTCCTAAGTTTTCGAGGTGTTAAATATTTGTGGTCAAAGTTTTTAGTGTTAGGTCTTGAGTATCTTCACCAAAAGGGCTTCAACAAAGGTGGTACCACTTTTTCTTGACATAGCTACTAGAAAATTTCTGAGGTCTAAGAGGTTTACCATCATTAGCAGCAGTAGTAGTGTTACAGAGTCAGGTCTTCAGTATCTCTACCAGAAGGCTTTCTGTAAAGGTGGTATCAGCTTTTGTTGACATGGTTACTAGTAAATTTTTGAGGTCTAAGAGGTTTACCATTAAGTTAGCACCAATTGGACTGTTACAGGCTTAGGTCTTGAGTATCTCTATCAGAAGGGTTTCTAAAAAGGTGGTATCAGCTTTTGTTGACATAGCTACTAGTAAATTTCTGAGGTCTAAGAGGTTTACTATCCAGTTGGACTGTAGCAGTTGGAGTGTTACAGTCTTAGGCCTTCAGTATCTCTACCAGAAGGGTTCTAGAAAGGTGGCATCAGCTTTTGCTGACATAGCTACTAGTAAATTTCTGAGGTCCAAGAGGTTTACCATCAAGAATCATTAGCAGTGATTAGAGAGTTGCAGTGTTAGGTCTTCAGTATCTCTACCAGAAGGGTTTCTGGAAAGGTGGTAACAGCTTTTCTTGACACAGCTACTAGTAAATTTCTGAGATCTATGAGGTTTACCATGAAGTTAGCAGTAATTGGAGTGTTACAGTCTTAGGTTTTGAGAATCTCTACCAGAAGGGTTTCTAGAAAGCTGGTATCAGCTTATGTCGACATAACTACTAGCAAATTTTTGATGTCTAAAAGGTTTACCACAAAATTTTCTTAGTATCATCTGCTCTGATGATGTTGTTACTCTGGTAACACACTACCAACTCAATTTTTCATAGACCCAAGAATAGATACACAGACAAGGACTCACCGTGAGGATATACCTGGTGATATCAAACTGATTAACCTCAATATCAGTCGCAATGAAGATGGAATGATCAATCCCGATCTTGCGCAAATAATGAACGGCCGTAATCCAATCGAAGCGCGTCTCACGCCAATTACCGCGTTCCAGCATCGGCCAGCCGCCAAAATCGGCGAAAACCGCCCTAAGCCTGCTGACGGTAATCCCGCCAAAAGTCCCATTGGCGTCCGGCAGGCGCGTGCACGACCGGTAAAAAGTTTTAATCTTCGCCAGCGTTTTTGTATCGACGCCGGGATCGACGGGCTCCTCCATCATCCGCTCGATGCTGCTCCGTTTCGCCTGGCGCACGTAATCCCCCTCGTCCTCGTCGCCACCTTCGGCCAGCTCGAACCCTCCGCGAAACCCATGCGGATGCTGCCGGGCGAAGAGACGGGGCACGTTGCCGCAGGCGAAGTCGAAAAAGTCATCGCACGCCGCTACCGATTGATCCAGAGACGTCATCAGCTCGTTGGCGGTCTGGACGCATTTTTTCGTCGTGCATATGTCATCCCCAGCTGCACACACAAGAACCGATGAACATTTTCGACACTTTGCTACATTTTGCTGTGGGGAATTGTGGCTACAAATTGTGACATAACCTTCCGGAAGGACTTTTTGCCCAACATCGTTTTGGCCACCTCTGCAAGACCTCCTACTCTGGTAGCACTTCTGTGCCAGTGGTAGCAGAATGGGAGGTCTTTTTCTCACAGGGCGAGAAGAATATGAAATGCGTGGAAATGATTTTTTGAAAATGCCACATTGCATCATGCCCACTGACCTGTGTAGATGATGAAGAATACGACGCCGGAGGCGAGCACCAAAAGGGCTGAACCCGCCAGCAGAGCAAGGCAATGCTTCCCCATCTCTTCACCTTCTGCACGTCCTTCGCGCCCGTTCCAACCTGTGGGGTGATAAATCTTCCGACCACCCCACTTTTCTTTCTGCTTTCTTTGGCGTTCACCTTGCCTTTTTCTAGTCTCTTGGGTGAGAGCCTCGAATATTCAAAGGAAGCGAATACCTACAATTCACACCCAGCATCCGCGATAACCACTCCACCACTCCACCACCGCACAAGACAATAGCAACTGAAGACCTCTATCGAACACCACTCTTTTTGTTACTCTCTGTTGTTCTCTTCCGCTCTGGGAATGAGTTATATTTTTAATTGTTTATAGCTCACGGTGCAACTTGAAAGTGATTGCACTGAGCGCTCGGATGGGTTTGAATTGAGTCTTCTGATGCAGTCAGCGAATGGATGTAATGTTTTACAACGCGTTGCGACATCACTAATTAATTGTTAATTAAGCCAGCAATTGCTGGCTCCGAGTGTGTAGGTGATTCGAGAGACGTGTAGGTCAAGGCGCGATGAGTCGACATCCGGATTGAATCAAGACTAATTTTTCTTAATTCAGACAATGAAGGCGTCTAAGTGGCATGTCAATGGTCTTCTACTTGTGTACTCACTAACGAGACCTAGTTAGTAGATTACTAACAGGAGTGGCTGAATTAAACTTTTTCATGTCAACAACATAATTTGTTGTTGCACCTTCAAAATTTTCCAGTCAGTAGTTAGTACGATGTTACCAGAAGTTTGCAAAATGTTAGTGTCTAAGGCAAGACATCTCCAGAAAACATGAAGTCAGCTTTGAGGACCTCTTCATTAGATTACTATTTTTGGATACAATTTTGATAGAAAATCAAATTTACAATATAAAAACGTTATTACCTTGAATAAATAAACAAAAATCTGATATTCTCAGAATTGTTATTGACCTGGATGAAAAGATGTCCAAACACCACATTCAATAACAATATTCGATATCCCCTTCGGAATATCCCTGACTCAACAGAAAATTTGTTTCGTTCCAATTTGCCCACTCTCGTATCATTGCTGGTTTCCTCTGTAACACTTTGCATATTGCTTGTGGAGGGAAAACACAAGAAAAAAGTGCCCATGTGTGTACAGCGGGCTGACTGGGTGGTGGTAAGTGGAAAATATTTATACGTTCAAGTGGAACGTGCATATTCCGGCATTCCTCTTTGATATTCAGCAGATCGTCGACGTTACTTAGCGCCGACCACACCGACAAGAAGTGGCCAGACATCGCAGACGCCTCCTTTCGCGTCCTCCTCGTCTTCCTTTTGCGCGCCTCGTTGCCTCGGGGCTGTGGCACTGCGGGCGAAGAAGCGCCACCAGCTATGCCGGAATAAATCAAACAGTATTAAGGGGATGATTTAGCAGCCGAAGTATTAATACTGGAAGTAACGCGCGTTTAATATTTAATATTAACATAATTCGCCGATATATCACCAAGGGAAATATGAAAATTGAATTTCCCATATTATATAATAACGTTCGGCGGCGGAGTCGATGCCACCGCCACCGGCACCGCCACCGGCGTCGAGCTTCGCTTCCGTTTCATCTTAAAAATATCATTTTTGCGCTCCTCGATTTTGCAGACCTTTGAAGCTCGCTTCGGAACATGATGAGGAGGTACCGAAAGCTTCATATGCAGTTTTCAATTGAATCTTAGAGGTGGGGTCTATACCGGAGGTCACCAAACTGTTTCTTGGGAAGAAGTCTCTGTGATATCTATCTTAGGGCAGTAAGAAGTTTCGAACTCAGAAATCCATTTGCTAGGTACTAAGGTGATGGCTAAGAACCGGAAGTGATAATGAGGTGCTACTGGACACTGAAGGACTAAACAAATGTAGAAGGGTAAGGTCCAGGTAAGATACCAGATCTCACTTTATTCCTGATCAGGTTTAGAAACACTGGTAGCTTTCTGCACATCGTAGACAAGCATCTAACATGGACACTACAGAAAAAGTTAACTGGAAGACTCTTTTCACATCATCTCTTCGTTAAGGTCGTTCTACTTCAGAGGTCAACAGATGCCCTTACCAGAAACCCTTAAACCCAAACCCAAAATAGGTAACAACACAACATTCTGTCAGAAGAACCATCCCAAGAGTTCAACTTGAAAACTTTTTTTTTTCTAATCCTTCTAATTGACAATAGGGAACAAAACTACTCCCATAGTGATGACCAATTCCTAGTAAACTACTGCACCCTTTGAACCACCTTTGATTAAAAGCCAAAACTACACACACCTCAAAAGACAATATCCCTCCAGCTGCAATCATCCAACCATTTGATGTATTATCCGTTGCAACATCATTATAAAAGTATTCTCACTGCTGTTAATCCGACCAACGGAGTCTTTGTATGCGGAAACAGGATGCTGACAAACAGTCAGCATGCCACCGAATAGTTTGGATTAGTTCCGCATGGTTGCATTCGGTGGCAAACGAAACGGATATGTCTGCACACTGACCCATGTTTCGTCGAAGGTGGTTTTTGTGCTCGTTCCTGGATGGAAAACCAGCAAAAATTACCGCGTTTTCCACGTAAGCCCATCGCCTTCACATGCGCTTCTTTGTATGCACGCTCAACAGCGCAACTATTCACCAAGCGTTGACGTAATAATTTCGCGCGGATACGGGAAATTTACACGCTCGCTGTAATTTGCAACCTCCTGCATGCTCTGCAAGCCCGAGATATTCATCAGAGTTTTTCACCGGCGTATACCATGCGTATTATCACATTAAATACACAAAAATGTGTAGTAAGTGGTCAACGCACGCGACTCGCTTCCGAATAAAGCCTGCATCAGGGAAAACAATGGAATGGAGTGGCAACAAAACGAAAAATTAACAAAGAAACACTGGAAATTGTATTTTCGTTGTAAATGTTCATTTGGGTGTTGTTTATTTAGGAGTTGGGTTTGCACAAGAAAATTATGCCTCGGTTAATATTATCCTCTTAAACATTAATATTTTATTGTTTGGCCAATTTTTCATTGTTTTACCATGGGTTTTTCTTCAAGACCAAAAACCTACGAAACTTAAAATACCAAATATGGTTTTAGGTTTGGACCACAGGAATGGATAGTGTGAAAATTTTTCTGTAAATATACGATAGAAGGATCAAATGTCTAACTAATTAGTGAAGATCATCAACATGAAGATGAGCTCTTCGTTGGCATAAGCTCTGGCAGTTGAAGCGGTAAACATGTGTGCATACTGAAGAGTCAACATTGCAGGTTGACGTACGACATGGTTTGCATATTAATTAAAACTAAATTAATTTTCAGCTGCCATTCACACATTTGCAACATGGACATCAAATTTAATATGGCAAACACTTTTTATACCTTCAAATAAAACACTCAAAGCATTCAACTGTTCTAAAGAGCCCAAGTAGTGAATTGAAAGAAGTAGTAGGAATCGACCGGTTCTAGATCATACGTCACCCGCTACGTGTGGTATGACTAAGCAGTAGACGCGCAACTTGATCTGGAATCGGCATATTCCTACTACACATGTTTAAAAGGCTGCTGTACAAAAACCAATAGTAGTTAACAAAATCTTTTTTTTTTGTGCTGTAAAAGGAAGAGATCCCTTGATGTATTTCTAGATGTTTGCGACTGTAACAACAATAAGAGCTATTGTGCCACATCAGAAAGCCATCCGGCAGACAATTTAATAGACGTGATAGTTTCAGAAAGGCAGCAAGCACAAAGTGCTCGTAAATTTCGTCAGTTATCAATTGTGAAGTGGGTTAGTGTCGGCATTGTCTACAATTTGGCATACAATAAGTTGCCGTGATGATGAATGATGCACGATGATAATTACCAGCCTTCGAAGAGCAGCGACTCGATGTATGTAATTTACAAAGTACACATTTCGGAAAATTGCCTCCCGTATTCTCGTGGATGTGATCACACGACACGAGGAGGAGGAAATTAAATGCCAGAGGAATAGTTGGGGGCGAAGGAAGACAAAGCAGCAGTGAACAAGTAAGTATGTAAATTGCAGGTGTTGCGCATCCGACAAACACTTGTACGCATTTTGAGTGTTATCTTGATGCATTCATTAGTTGATAATTAATTGAATAGCTGCATGCGGCAAGTCTAATATTGTGC
Organism: Aleochara sp. GC000083; assembly: GCA_030264555.1. Lineage (NCBI taxonomy): Eukaryota > Metazoa > Arthropoda > Insecta > Coleoptera > Staphylinidae > Aleochara > Aleochara sp. GC000083. Next base: position 1,906 of record JARJDZ010009323.1, on the reverse strand, counting down.
TAATAGCTTCGCGCTAATTGTCTCCCATAGACATTCGCCTTAATTGCGATCAACTCTTCGCGCAACTTTAGCAACAATATCAATCTGGCTTGCGAAAAACCGATTAGATTTTCACGTCGAGGTTAATTTCCGGCTATTAGCACTATTCAAATATGCATTGAGGTTTGAATTAGGTTGATTATACAGTGCACTCATGAGTACGTATCCTCCTCCTCCGTCCAGCTCTTCAACATCCTCTCAATTTGGGTCAGTCGGTTTCCTTTCGGCCGGCTAAAGGTAGAAGTGCCTGACCATTATTCGCATTTTATGGTGTGTCCGTCGTTCCGCACTTTATCGAAATAAATGTGTCCCCATTCTCCTCGATGTCCTCCCTCGCTTCTACTTCGGCCTTCGACCATTTCCGGTTCGGTGTGGTGGCTGCATTTACATACGACCATCGCGATGGTACGAAAAAATGCAAAATCACGCCCGATTACTATCCGACCAAGTTTGCGCAGCGTCCACAGAGTGTCAAAAAGTCATTTACACACTCGGCGAGGCGTTTAATATGTAAATCGATTTGTTATTAGAGTAGTTGTTATTAGCGGAAGGCAGGTGTGACCAATCACCATGTGGGACTTGCACGCGTTTGGTGCTATAACGAAGTTTTCAAACTTTGTTGGTGAGTTGGCTTCGGGAGGGAACTCCTCACGCTGCGATTATTCCGGGACGAAGATGAGGACGCGTCGTGGTGGTAGTATCTGAGTTCAAGTTTCCACTAGGAGGGAAGCGTAACGATTATGATTATTATCCAGGGGGCTAGTTCTGTTGTTCTCGGTGCTTTCGGTGTTTCCGGCACGTATTGGGGACAGCTTTATGCAAACCGATTTATTGTTGAAGTTGTCATTTTCTTGACACATCTACTGTACATGAATGGCTTCCGGTTCCAGTTGGCTACTGTGGATCATAAGCCTTAGAAGATGATTTGAGGTGTAGCTGTACTACAGCATTTCAGTTAAAAATAGTTTCAAAACGTTTGTCTTCAGGCTAGAACCATATTTCTATTGGTCAGTAGTTGAGAAGCGAATCAGATTTAACATCAGATGATTCCAAGACTCAAAGAGGATCTTTGGTTTCAATAATCTAGTAACCCAGTAGTAACCTGATCATAGAGGATATGATAAATCCAAAAAAAATTGTCAGCTGTCTTCAGCTTTAAACATTTCAAGAGTTTGGAACCTATAGGAACCTCTCTGACCTTCTGTCAGATAATATAGGACTGTAAGGAACCAGAGGTTAGAGTTGCCCTTTCTTGAAAAGCCCTTACAAAATGAAGCTATAAGAATTCAAGTTCTTCTAGATCTTCGCCAAATATCATTGGTACTGTTTAGTTAGATGGACCAGGTCTAGTAACTTTTGAAGTCTTTCTGATGTTACCTTTAATAGAAAGACCCCTTACTACATCAACATTGATGAGGGTTGCTCTTTTTGAGCATAATTTTGATATCTGAAAAGGTCCCACAAAAAGAGGCTTCAAGGGTTCTGCTTGCCTCCCTACTTGTACCCATTATCTTCTGTAGAAGTTTGGCAAGTCCTTTAGGATGATTGCCTTGTGGTCCAACCATTGTCACCCTAACCCTCTGAGGGTTCTATTGTCACCTTGACATAAACAAACTGTTTCGATGAAGAAACCTTCAATTCAAAGGTCCTAGCTTTCTGTAGTAACCCATACACTGCTTTCTGTCCTGAGTCTGAGACATCTGGTTCTAAAAACACTCGCATTCTGTGAGGTAATATAGCACTGTCAACGATCAGAAGTTAGGGTTGCCCTTTTTTGTAAAGCTCCTACAAAATGAAGCTATAAGTGTTAAAGTTCATTTAGATCTTCTACAAATGTCATTGGTATTGTTGTGGATAGTTAGACCAG
>JARJDZ010009318.1:0-25776 GCA_030264555.1 Aleochara sp. GC000083 | reverse complement strand
AAACAAAACAATCCTATCTCTTAACAAAATCTTGCCATCCGTAATTCGAAACACAAAACTGGTGCGTGTGCAAAATCGAGACATCATTCAACTTGAAACTAGAACATACGCGTGCAAAAGCTTTGTATGGGTCGAATGCAACCACCGTTCGCGTCCACTCGCCGCCCCCTGGTGCCCTATTGGGCCCGCATTTCATTATCAGCGGGGCACTAATTCCGCAGCAAGTCGGCCATGTTTTTGAACATGATGTATAGTCGATGTAAATTCGCGTTCATATCCCGGGACACATCGAGCCCTCCTGCCAGGCACAACCATAGATTCCATCTTGCCCGCTTCGGCCGCCCCCCACAGCAGCAGCATAATGTCAGATCGGAAGTTGATATTTAATTCGCTTCTATGCGCTCCACATTCGAATTTATACTTTTGGAATTTATGGCGCACGTCGTCCAACCAACCAACCCATAATTGTAACAAGAGCGTTGTCGCACTAAACAACGCCGAAAAAAAACGAGTGCAGAGTGTAGATGCAAAAAGTCCCAAGCGGGAAACGCACCGATCATAATGTCATTCATTCATTCGTGTGTTCTCGGGGAGCGCTCCAAAATAATCGCGGCAAAAAATGCGAGCGCCCGGCAAAAGGAAAAGAACGACGCGCCGGAATGCGAAAACGCGGGGCGCGCGAAAATGGATATTCTGGCCTGTCGCGCATTTCCCCGTCTCATGCATATTTATAAATTAGCTTCGCGGATACACGTACGTATGTTATGCGATTCGATCCCATGATGGGCGGCTGTTGGTGGCGTTGCTCGGTCTGTCCACGCGCTCGCGCGACCGGAAGCCATGTGTGCATGTGGGGTTATATTTAAACGATTTGTACTATGCATATCATGCAAATATGCCGCCGCTGCTTTTAATCCAGATTATTTTCCCAGGCATCTATCTATGCGTACGTACGTTCGGGGGGTGGTGATGTAATGTGAGGGGGCGGTTAAAGGGATGGTGGTTGCGTTTAATTCGCATCAGCATCAGCGAGTATGTAACAACAAAATATGCTCGCCTCTGCTGGTCGCACAATGTATTAATATTTGGCTCAATTTGTCTTGATACGCATCCAATTTGTATTTATGATGACATCGCATTAATGTTTGCGGTTTTTCTACAAATTTTCGCTTGTTAGTGAAGAGCATCAAGTTACACCAACAAAAATATCAGTTTTATAATATCATCAGTAAATATTATGATAATTCAAGTTGACACCAATTTCAACAGGGTATCAAAAAATTGATGTTAATTGTTGATTCTATGAGAAATTCGATAATTCGTTTTGATTTTACAAATGCTTCTCAATTATCCAACAATGAAGATAACTTTTCCTTACTTAATTTGGAAATTACCATGAAAAATTTCCCCATTTCAGAAGGTACAAAATAAATTGACAATTTCCTGGTCTAAAAACCAGTCAGCCCTTCATAGAACCCCAAAAAAGATTTGGAAAGATTAACACATACTTAAGAGTACAATAAATCCATGACATCTGTTTATACAATTGAACTAGAACAATAATTACATGGGACAATTCTCCAAAACATGTGCCAGGATATATCCTCACTATGTAGATAAAGATTACCTCCAGCTACGAAAAACTATTGTCAACCAACATGATGATTGAATTGAATATTAGATTACAAGACCTTCAAGAATAAAGCGGAATAAATGTACATTAAACGGGCATAATGTTGATTTAAAGTGCCCCTCCTCTGAGGGCAAAATGTCCCATTCAAGTTGTCACAACAAAAATACAACCCAAGTGGGGCACATACATTCTAGTGGGAAGTGAAATGAAAGTAATCGACAATCATCAAAAAGTCCGCATTACAAAACCCATTCATTCGCATTGTATGCCACATTTCTCGTTCTCGTATTCCACGGTGACATTTCTGTACGTGGCATATCGTATGACCAAATCCGTTGCGATCGGTGAATCGGTGAATACTCCACTCCGGAATCGGGTTTATTACCTGCCAATGTTGGACGACAACAACGACGGTTGTAACAGCCACTCACTACTGCGGAGGAATCCAAGAATGAAGAACCCCCCAATGTTCTTGCATCGGGGGAAAGCACGGAAGTGGTCGCCCAAGGTGGAAATGCAATGGGCCAATGAATGGGAGCGACATTACAACATCGCCGAAGACATCTGTTGACAATATCGTCGTGTCTCTGCAGGGGGGACATGGATAAAATCGCAGTTCGCGATTATAATCGACGACGAGGATGGGGACCACAGACGTGGAGGAAGCCGAGTAGGCAAGTAGATTGGGACCTCATGGCAGTGCAACAACCGAAATCCCAACATCCCTACGGTCCCGCTACTCTTTTGGCTCGTTGCCGCCCTCTCTGGAGGCTTTCCAAGCAACGAGATGCCTTCATGTCCGAGGGAATGTAGACACCAATTCGGTTCGGGTTTCTACATCTACGTCCCGCAGTAATGGGACACCAAGGGGACTATTGCTCAATGGTTTCTGACCATTGTACCATCATGTAATTTCTGGTTGTTTATTAGACAAAATTATGAGTTTCCAAATTTGGAAAAAATAAGGTATCGATACTTTGATTTTTTGCTGAGGTATCCAAATTAATGGAACTGGTCAAAAATTGGTCCCTAAGCTTCTCAGAGTGTTTAATCATATTTGCTAATAAAATCTAAACGGAATTTGATTTCCTCTCGAAAATTGATTACATAGTGTCTTTCCGGAAACAACCTTAATTTCCGACCTGGTTCGGTTTCCGCACAGTCTGGAGTCGTCTGAAATATGCGCATTATCAGGAAATTTCCAGATGAGTATGTGGACAATTACAACACCAGCTCGGGCTGCCATAATAAAGAAATTCCCATCAAATGAAGTTTCCCAGAGCCGACCAGCAACTTCCAATTGCAAATGTGCGCCCGGAAGTGTTGTTTAGTTAGTTGGCACATTTTCATTACATTTCGTTCGTTGCGCACTAGTTCCCATCGTCTACATTCGCAACGTTCTGGATTGCTCAGCGCGACGATTGAGAAATACTCGTCCGAAGGAGTCGGGAAAAGCGGGACGAGTGGAAAGCTTGAATGTTGGCTGCGAGATAGATATGCGCATTGGAAGTGCCCATAAAAAGATATCAGAGCGCACCACCCAATGAGGAAACCCTCCAAGAAGGACCCCCAAGGAATCGCGATTACGCGAATAATAATATTTAATGAAATGTAAATAACTCGCGAACTGGATTCGCCATCAGCAATTGCACACAGCTTTTCCAATTGCCACCCAATCTCCAATCTCTTGCAAAACACATCGGAAATGTGCAAGTTTCAATGCGGGATTTTCATTTAGGATTTGACAATTAAAGGCAGAAATTGAGGATCAAAAGTGTCTTCATCCAGATTAGTCAAAATTAAACGAGTTGGATTAGAAACGTTACTAATTGGAACGATGCAAGAAAATATATCAACTTTCTGGAATTGTTGCTCCAAGACCTGAAGAGCACTGATTTTGTGACCAAAACATGTCGGGAAACAAAATCCCTATCCAACATGAGAAAATAACAGAAAAACCTCTTTGTCCTCCCCCACACTCAATTCCTGGATGCGACACATATGATCCTAATATAAAACACCAGCCGAGCAGAGCACCAACGAAATAAAATGTATAATGTTTAACGTCGTATAAAGGTATATTCCTCCGATTCCCACCGGATTTAAATTCATTTTCCATTACAATCTGCCGGACGGACGAGTGGCCCGATGCTTCCAGCTTCCTATACGAGTCCCAAGCCTCCCTGGACGCAACCACACGAAAGACTGGTGCGCTTGTGATTTGCTTTTCTTGTTTCTGGTGCCGTATTTTCCGCACAGACTACGACGATGAAACGAGCTTGCTGCGCTATGAAACCGCAGGAAAATAGAGAGAAGCCGTGGAGGAGAGAAAAAAAGGAAGTAGATTGGAAGAAATCTTCGAGTGGCCAACAGTGCAAGTCAAATACAAACAAACTTTCGCCTCGGCCGTCGCTTTTTCGCCGTGAATAGCACCGCAATTCACTGAAATGTTATACACAATTTATAAACTGATTTATGTATACCTGAATGTGATTTTTAAATTTTCATTAAATCATGTTTATTGTGGTGAGAAACTTCATGCTTTTGTCGTTTCTGTTTTCAGGTTGCACCGCAATTCGTGGACGAATATATAAAATTGATGTGACAAAAATTCTTTTTCCCGGAAGAAAATAACTTCTAGAATGTTATACAGCTGAAGTTTCTGCCATTAACAAATTATATTATTTCCAAGGGAAATTTTACTTGATTGTTTTCAATTGTTGATATATGAGAAATGAGTCAGAATATTCTGAAAATATCATCTCATATGCTGGATTTAGTCCATTCATGACTATAAGACATTTTTTCTTTAGAAAATTATAACCAAAAGCTATCAGCAAGAAGACAACATTCAATTTAAAAGTTCGCATCGATTGTACCGAATTTCCCTTTCAACGGACCCATCAGACTCTTTGCTCAGTATCTCATCATCCCGGAAACCCATTCCATCCTATTCCATTCCATTTCAGCCGACAAACTTCGGCCCAAAACGGAAAGATGGTAATAAATGTGCGAATATTGTTCGCCGCTTAGACATTCGCGTATCTTCTGCATTCGGTCCGACCAATTGAACGCCCACTTTATCGACGAACAAAGAATATTATGACGGATCCCTCGGGAGTATCTCTGCACGCAGACAATGTCGATGATGACGCCGACATCGTTGACAATGAAGCACCACCCTCTTGTCTCAGAAGCGCAGTGGTAACCATTCGAACGGTTTGTTTCTGGTTTTGAATGCGACAGATTGACGCAAACGCTCCGAGAAAAGAAGCAAAGGAAGGGAAATTCTGGATGAGACAGACGCTGGTCTTCGTGTCATGGAACTGTATGGGACGATTGTTTCGTAATTAGACCAATTGCCAGGAAACGTGCTCATGGCTTGCACGAGGGTGGAGGATTGCTTGCGATCGACGTTACCGATCATTATTTTCCGGGAAATGGAAATATACGCGTGGTACTTACTCGAAACCGACGACGTACTTCGTTTGGTATCATCAATAGAAGCATCAATAAGATGCGAATAATGTGAGATAATGACGAGTGAAGAAAATTATTTTCATGTTTTTCTACAAGCATTGAAGCTTTAATTGCTCTGGATCAGTGATTTACAAGAGAAGATTCTTTGGAGAAAAAGAAACCGAGAGTTGAAGAAGTAAAGATATTTGAAAAAAAGTTCAAAAACAAAATAAAAATTAGTTATCATTCAAACTATGGATGAAATGTTCTAGAATAAAAATATTGAAATTTTATGACCCATGGGCAATAAAGCTCGATTCTTCCACACGTTGAACGCACCAGTTTTACATGAATACGATGGCAAATTGAATCGAATATGAATATTTCAATTCGAATGCGTCGCGTAATTGCGGCAATAATTCGGCAAATGGCAAATTCGATGTGCAAAAACGAGGACCACCCTCGATGGTGGCCGGCAGTCGTTGGCCGATTTATGAAAATACATGGCCAGCATGCTATTTTGATGAAGCATTGTGCATTATTAATTTCACATACGCACAACATTTTGCTTGTTTGCCGGATTCGCGTGCGCGCGCACATCATAATTGCGTAAAGCACATTACTGCCGCCCCCGCAGCTCGCAACCAAGTGACGACCCTACAGCATCACCACCACCCCCAGACTCACACCGAACGAACGAGTCGAGGGAATAATTTATTTCGCATTTTGGCAATTACAAAGCAAATATGGGCGGCCCCATTTCGTTACGCACTCATCTATGTATTCATATGCGCGGATATTATACGCGTATCCACCGTAATCGCCATTGGCTTACGCCGGAATAATGTTATTAATAATTAAATGTGCGCAAATAAAATATCGTTGTCCTCGAGGAGAACACGTTCCGTTCAGCGAACCAAACGGACGGAATTTGCGAGAGAATGTGCATTTCGAGGGCTTATCGAATGCAGGTTACACTCAAAGGTTTTGCTTTTACATGCCCTTTCGATTATTTATTTAATTCGCGTTGACGTTCAATGGCAACCTGTAGGCACGAATGAATTATTTCCGGGTTTACAAAAGCAGCTGACACTCTTCCGCCAGTGCCGCTCATTAATTATTATTGTTTGGCGGGTGGATGCTAATTGATGGCGAATTTTAACAACAAGTATTCAATTATTTTTGGGAGCTATTGAATATTTCCAGTCATAAAATTTTAATTGTTAATCAATTTATGAGAAACAAAATTACAACAATTCTAATCTAAACTTGAAAGTAACAAATGAAAATTTTAGCAATTTTTCTATAGAATAAATTGTTAAATTCAGAAATCACTAACAAATTTTTCAATTAAAATTACTCATTAAACCTTCAATCAATAACTCCTTCATTCATCCACCTATTTTTCAAATGTTTTCTATTTTCAAATTATTCATATTACTTCATCTCCTTCATTACTTCAATATTTAGTAATTAATTTACTGATTTTCCCACCGGATTTTTCCCAGACTTTTTTCCCATGTTTCTGAAGGAAATCCTGTTCGTTGAGCGCAAACTTTTTCCTCGGACTTCCTCGGCGGAAAAAGTTGCAATTGGCTCTAAATTAAAATAATTAGCTTGCTCTATCCGCGCCTTGGTAAGTCGTCTGATAATTTCCATGTTATGCCAGCCGGGGAAAAATATGAAAACGAATAAGAACATAAGAACGCGCAAAAGATGCAGCAGCAAGCCGGAAAAAAGCGAGGAAGAAGAAGGTAAACGAACCAAAAGAACGGGAAGCAATATAAAATTGCATTTACTTTAGTTAGATTCTTTGGAATCCGTGCGCTCTCGCTCGGGAAAATCGTTCCTAGAGTTTCCAGCTTCGGCTTTAGCCCCCGAGTGAAGGCGGCGGGATTTCTGGTGGGAAATTAACATGAAAAGTTCGCAACTAAAACTATTTATTAACCACAAACAAGTTAATTACCAGTTGTTACGCGTACATTTCTGCACAGTGCAAACCGGAATGCCTTTTATATCGCATGCAATTACCGTTTTATGCAATGCGGAATGTCTGCGGATGACATTCAATTAGCCACAAAAAATTCGCGAAGAAGTTCTTTTATGTTCATTTTAATATGTCATTTGAACATTAATCACTGATAACTGCAATTTGATAGTAAATTTAAATTTTGTGATGGACATCTAAAAAAATGAATCTACTGATTTTGATTTCCAGAAAAAAAAATGAAGAAACCCATAAAATTAAAGATTTGATCTGCGAAATTTCTAACTGATATTCTGGTGCCTTTCAAAAAGAGAATACCAAGTAACCAAAACCTCTAGTAATTTGTGATCCTTCATGTCAAAAAGGTCTGTTTGGATACCTCCAAAAAAGAGATCCTAAAGAATCAAATATCCAGAGAACTCTACATTAAATTGCAAAGGTGTTGTCAGTGAAATGTTTGCCGAAATATCATCCAGTCCAATTCTCACAGCCGGAACGTGATCGAATGATTATCCAGGATGTGACTAACATCTCTTATCCAGTCTGCTCGGGAAACAAACACTGAAACGAGCCTCTCTCTGTCTCCGCTGGCTCCAGCAGAAAGCGAGGCGCACGATCATCCGCTTAATTTTTATCAATAGCTCGACGAAGGCAGCCGCTCCCGCGATGGAAAATCGACGAGACGGAATGCTCCTTCAATAGCCGCCTTAGGAACACCGACATGTCACGACGAGCGCGCCAACACACTGAAGATTTTCCACCGTTTGGAATTTTGATTCAATTACATCTTCGGAAGGCAGCGCGAATTTCCTTGCGCACCGCCGCCGCCACCTCCCACGCGTTCGAGCTGTCTACGCGCACGCGGAAAGATCTGTTCGAGCAGAAAGCCGCCTTGGCGTACTGCTGCCCCTTGAGCGTGTAAACGCGATGAGCAATATAAAAGAGCGGCGCCCATGTGAATATAGACGAGCGACAAGGTGCAGAATTGGCGGCTGAAGCTGGATGGCGGTGTTGTTGGTGGAGGTGGTGGTGGCGGCAGTGGCAAAAGCTGAAGCACATCGACGAGGCTAAGTGGCAACGATCACATCTCTTAGTATATATAAGAGTATTCAGACACAGAGGCTGGCACTCGTGTGCCGATGGCAAAAGAAGGCAAGAACGTGAAAGAAAGCAAAGTGAATTCGAGAGCGTTCGGGTTCGATTCGAGTTGGTAGGCGAAAAATGTTCCCGGTTCTCGTTACACACGTTCGCCTCCTTCGGCCAGAGAAGAGAAGTCGAGGAGTAGCATTCCCCTCTCACAATTTGATCCGATCCGATCTGCTGGGCTGCCGGTCGCGCGGAATATTGAATTTTTTTATGTATATTGTCGGCGTCAACCGCACACGTTCGCCGCCCCCTCACGCGAAATTCATCCGCATAAATAAATATCTTTGGTGCTTACATATTTTTGCATTAAGCCACCCCGGTAATGGTTAAAGGATCGACTCTGAAGTGGGAGGAATTCTCCTTAGAGTTTAGCTCAAGGCTGAAGATATCTCTTTCTGATGATTACTACTGCTTGTAAAAGAGAACCCCTATTCGAAAAGTTTCTAGTTTGTACATCAAGGTTTCTGAACTTCCTAAGTTCCAAATTTTGGGGTTCCTATCTAGAAGGTCTTTAAATGTGTTGTAAGCTACACTTTTCAAAGAAACTAGAGCCTAATCATCAGCTTACTAAATCAGGTCTCAAGGAAAACAAAGGTAACAAGTAAAGTAGGAAATGATGACTGATTAATACCTAAACAAACACAAGAACATTTTGAGGGGACAATTCCTAAGTTCCATGTTCAGAATCAGTTTTTTTCTGTAGTAATTTGCAATACCTTGAAAGATTATGACCAGCACTTGTTTCAGAAATTCCCAACTATCTAGAACCTTCAAGGTCCCTATGAAGTACTGAAGGTACCTTGAGTCTAGACTTTGGATCCCAGATGATTTGGAAAGCTTTAGGTAAAGTCAATCTCAAAATTTCCTAGGTGTCCCAAAAAATCACTGGGACTCCACCTTAACCAAAGCTTATGCATTCGAAATCTAAACCTTTGAACTTGTTTGGAAGACCCCAACAATCTAGAACCTTCTAGGGCCCTATCAAGAACCTCAGTTGAAGGCAGACTCAAACTTTCCGAGAAGGTGTCCCAAAAAGGGCAATAAGGCTACAGTTCAACCAAAGCTTTTATCTTTGAACTTGATTGTTAAAGCTTTTCTAAATTTTTGAAACCCTATCATCAGATACTCTTGAGGATGGTTGGACCATTTCAAAGTAGAGAAAAAGCAGAAATTTTCTAAAAAATCAATTGAATGCATCATGCCCCTTATGATATCAACCATTTTCCGCGTTTGCTTGTTTACATTAAACCGAGTAAAATATCGCTATCTAGACATTTCCACGCGCGTGGAAACATTAAACGGGTGCATTGTTTTAATAAAAATTAAAAATTAATTCGCCTCGCGTCGGAACCCACCACCACCTCCTCCTCCCTCAACCACCATGGCCATCATCCACACGGAATGATTGTTGCTTCAGTTGCACGTACGCCGCTCATCTCGTCCACACGCGAGGATGATGAAGAGATACGCGGGCGGGCGCACAAGGAAAATAATAGAAATGGACCGAACTCGCGCAGAGCAGCAAGCTCGAAAAAATCACAATACCGCAATGCAAATGGGAAATGCTTCGCCGACGAGCCGCATAAAGAACCAACTTCATTATTAAAACCCTCGTCATCACGATTCCACCTTTTGCTCTCCTCGTGGACTATGGACTTGCATATGGATGGTACCAGCGCTACCATCAGAACCATCTATCCCCATGATCCCGACTGACCACCATCTAATGCATATTCATCATAACTAACAATTAAATTTATTACTTGTCTGATTGCATTGCATAAACAAAGTGGAAAAATGCACCACTGAATTAAACATGCAAGTTTGTCGGTTAATTTTTAAACGGTCGCGCCCTCTAGATAATTCAGCACATTTGCGAATGCTGGGCCAATTGCGAACAATCGATGTCGGCAAGTTCAGCGAGTTGGGAATAAAATTAAAATTTGATGCACTGTGGGGTATGAACTATGTCCCTATAGCGAGGCCCGTCAGGAAAACTTTGAACCCCGAACGGGATGAAGGTGTAGTTAATGTTAATAACTATGGTTGGTGCAGTTTATTTTGCAGTTTGCTAGTTTAATCATCCAACCAACGAACGCATCAACGAAGACTCCAAAACCATTATAAACAAGTTTACTATGTGCACGATACTGAACGTCTCTACCAAAGCTGCAGCTTCTTCGGTTTTTTATTTTTATTTTTATTTCGGGTAAAGTCGAAGACGTGCTGAAATTTATATGAAGTCGAGATATATTGACGACGACGTAAAAATATGAACGTTGCACCAATTTTTCTTGATTTGCGCCAATTTACGAGCTGTAAATCTCCGAGAGCGTTTCATTTCTAGATCAAATGTTGGCTCAAATAGTTGAGCTTTTAGGTGATGCATTATAAATTGAATTCCGCGTTTAGAGCACAATAAAGTCATCGACATTTTTCATCCCTTCTTGAGGGTCCCATACTGGAAAATCTCCCATATTTCGATACCACTCGACTCGGGGAAACTTCCTTAATGCTCGACGTCCATTAAGAAAAATTAAATGCTATTAACTTGCGTGTAAGCACGTCTGGCACGCTTGAAGAGGGTGCTACCAACTTTTTCTTTCATTTTTTTTGAGTAATAGCTGATCGTATATTCGTCAGCCGTGAACACGATCCGAAAACGCTCTTTAATGTGCTCGATACTCTTCGGGGCTGGGGGGTGGCTCCACGGTGGTGGTGGCGCCGCCGACGCGAACAATCAGCGATATCAATTTTTTATGGGCACGCCAAATGTGGCCGTCCTTATGAAATGCGAGCGATTTCTCTTTCTCTCGGCATTCTTGCCGCTTGTTATCAACGTCGCGGACTCGAGAAGAGAAGCCGCCATCGAGTGCACTCACTCTGTGGCGGCAATCAGCTTAAAACCGAAGCGTTCCGATTTCGCTCCTTCCTTCGCTACTTTATCTGCAAGGCGACACCTTTTCGTGCCGGAATATGAGTTACGATCGTGTTCGACAATGCGATTTCTTTCCGCCAACCCTCCCTGATGAATTCGACATTGGCGGAGGATTATTGCCCGAGTGTGGGGGCGGCAGACGAAGGCGTGCAATCAAGAGTCATAAAAAAAGTTTTTTATTCGATCATGTCCACGAGATTAACATGTGTTCGAGATGTTATTGTTTTTTCATTGCCTCGACGATGAAGATCTGAGAAAAGCAATGAGCTAATTTCTAACAATTTGAGCTTTTAGGCCATTGGATAATCTCTAGTTTAGGATTTCCAAATCTCTTTAGAAAGAAGATCTCAAAATTGATCTTATGTGAAAGTTGGTCCTCCATTATGAAGAAGGGCAATCAATGCGGGTTCTGTAGGAATTTAGGGTTGAACCTTTAAAATTTCAGTCCAATAAGCTTAGAAAAAGGAAAATTTCCTGTCCGCCATTATTAATTTTTCAATAAAAAGACCACCCACATTATTCGCGACTACAAAGAACTATAAAAATGGCTGAATACCTCATGCTGAGACCATGAACCTCCCATACACATCCATCGCACAATTGGGGGATTCCCCCTATGCAATCATATAAAATTAATTTTGCATCTCGGAAACGCAACCAATAATTGCATTATTACCATCCGAGCATAATTGCGCACTCTGCATATGCAACAATAACTTGGAAGATGACAAGAGAAAATCGACAATAAAATTATAACAAAGGACTGCAATTGCTGCATACGTTTACCTTCCGGGCGCCCTCTCGTCTTTTCATACGCTGAATGGGGGCAGCACTGAAATGGAATTTTTTACTCGGTTCAAGAGCCGCCCGGAAAGCCGGTCACACACATTGGAAACTTATTTCATCATTCACCCCCCGAGACGCGTACGACACTCGCGCGCGTTTTTCATCTTACATATTAAAGTTTTACTCAAACAAATTTAATATTTCATTTGTCCTCTATTCCTAGAAGCGCTACACCCTTTTTTCCACGCCCGGGCGGCGGCAGCGAGAATGAATGTGGGACGAAAACGCTTTTCTTTTTCCTTCCCCCCATCGCCATAATCATCATTGTACTGCGGCGGAGGCGCACTATACGCATACGGGGCACCGCCATCACGACCCCAACCGCCCCCCAAGTGTAGAGCATTCGTCTTCTTGCTTCTTGCCATCGATTTTCCCGCCAAACAATGGCAAACTTGCCAAGAGGCGGCGAAAATAATGGCAAATAACTGCCCTCAAAGACATCGTCGACGACGACGTTGGTGAAATAAGAACAATGTGGAAGAATGCCGAAGAAACTTAAACTAAATGGGGCGCACACTTTTTAATGCCTTGTTGAGGAATTTCTGAAGGCTGACTTTCAATGGGGAAATTTTTAATTTATTGTTCCAGAAAATCATAATCAATGTGAAAGTTAATTTCGGATATCAAAAGGGGAAAATTTGCAAGGTGCATTCAACGTGTCAATGAGTAAATGAAATATAAATAAGGCTTTGATTGGCATTGAGGGGCGGCTTCTGCACTCTCTTCGTTGAGTGGATGCAGTCACTCCTGTTTTCGAGTTGCCGACTAAAGGGAACGCATCAGGATTTCAGAGGAGATTCCAGCAATCAGGAAGCGATTATGTTTAAATTTAATTTTCGGTTCAAATACTCTCCTCGCTGTTGCTTTACCTCCCACGCGCACAAATAAACACAGTTTAATGAAATCAAAGCAAATGCTCATCTATTTATGACAGAGATTCGGAGTTCGAGGTCTGGATCGGAGGAACCCACAGAGATTTCGTCAATATTTCATTTGGAATTTGTTTTTCTTGGAAAAATACAAAAAAAGGATATTGGGGATAGTGATATTGGGAAGATAGGCAAGGCACGTAAAAGTGTAATAAATCAGGCTAGATTTTTTTTTGGGTCAAGTTTCAGTTTAACCTTGGACGCCCTTTGAAAGTGGAATATTAAAGTACTTTTTTGTGGTACGAATTATCCTAATTTTGGGTCTGATTGAATTGGCAAAATAATAAAAAAGGTTTCTTATTCACCAAAGTAAAATGTTTCAAATTCTGGATGTTTTCAAACAACTGGAAATTACTGAGTTTTAGTAAATTCTGGGATCCCAATTTGGAGCCTACATGAAACCCAATAACTAGGACCTATTTCCAGCCCAAATGGGACCGGATTGAAAAAAAAAAAAACTAATATATTTAAGAAGATCTCTTATAGACCTCTGATCAGGAATTAATATGATTCTGCCCTTGCAACAATTTTTTGTTGTTACCAAAAAACAGAAACTGGAATATTTCTACATCTTTTTGGGATTAATAGAACTTCATAAGAATTTTCAGAATTCAGAATAATTAACTTCAAACTTTCATCTTAGGGGTTTGATGTGAGAAAACCTTATCAAAAAATTTGAAACTGAAGCAAGAAATAAATTTTCTCAAAGTAACCAAAAATAACTCAACCCTTTTTGCCCATAGGGCAAATAGATGGCAATATATTACACATTTAAATATTTTCCAAGTTTCGATGTTCGACTCGGTCGTTCGAAGAGGCTGAAGCCCCACCGAAAAAAATCGTTCGAGTCTCCTAACCATGCACCATAAATCAAACTTTTTTCCCAACTCTTACCGCGTGCCGCGTTCGGCAGATATTCGCGAAATCGGGGACAGAACCGCGAATGCAGACGCGACCAAAGAGCAGCCTCAACCCTGCCAGAAAGAGCATTTGTGATAATTCAATTCGTGTGTGGAAACGAATACACAATCGTGAAGCTCCTCCAGAAACCCCTCGAACTGCAAATCCGCCCTACGACGCGCCAAATCGACCGAAGGGGGCATTTGGCATTCGCGATGTGATCTCCTTTGGCAATCAGAATTAAAGATGACACCGATGTTTTTTCGTCGTCTTCGCCACCGCCTCCGTCGCGCCAAGCATTTCAAATCTCCGCCGTGTGCATTCTCGGATGCATGGCACGTGTTGTTAGCATCCACCGGCCTCCACCATCTTTCATCCCTTTCGCGTGGTTACTTTTTCCGAAAGGGGTTTCTCTTCGTCGACTTCTTCGTTGTTTTCCCCGTTCCTCTAAGAACAAAGCGCAAACTTCCATGTCATGACGAACGAATCGAAGCGTTGTGGTGTCGAAATACCAAACGTCTTTTTTCGTTGCGAATCGTTTCCTTTTCTCTGAGTGGTTTTTCTTTCGATATGTGGGTGGGTCGCCGCTCACAGAACTGTGATGCACGATTCCACTAACTCGATTGACTTGTTTAACTTGGCCCGAACTGTTTTCATGTTGCTAATTGAGTGTACAACATTGGACATGATGAAGAGCCTCCCGGAAAACGGGAAGCGGAAAGGGGGCGGCAATTGGTCCGGCCGCGGCGAGTGACGAAGTGCGGACGCCAAGCGGGCGCATTTTTCGTATTTTTCTTTTAAATTCGATTATATCAAGAAGTTACATTAAACTTCGTCGAGCACAGCCATTCTCTCACCGTGGGTCTCAAGATAGCGCAGTGGTGTGGCTCGGAAAAGTTGGTCGCCAACTGGAAAGTCGCTCGAAAAATAATGCCAAAAAAAGTCAACTATTTCAGACCAGTATCTTCGCTATAAGTAAACTTTGCTTGTGTACTACTCACTTACTGTGTTGTCGTCACTTAAATTTAGAGTTTTCTGCTTTTTATCAGCGAGCATTTAGTTTTTTTGTTAAATTTAAAAAAAAATACTCTAAGCATCAATTTTAATTAAAATTTCATGTTCTAGAATCCTAGGTTCAATAAAATTATGGGATAGAATATGGAAAATCTTTGTCCTAGTAAAATAATTGGACATCCAATAAAAAATTAATAAATAATAAATCAGAAGCACTACATGTGAGTATAAATTAATTTAAATTACCCTATTAAATATTAAATTTCAATGACACGAGAATGGTATACTTTAATTTGTAATTTGAATTTAATTAATGACCTATCTTTTAGAGCATTAATTTTTATTAATGAAAATCATCGATATAATTTTATATCGATTTTGAAATAATTATATCTAAAATTGAACTCAACGACAAAAATTTATAACACCAATGAAAAAATACTCCGATACGAAGAATCAAGAAAACGAGTTTTCCAAAAAAAAAATAGAATACACTGTAACGATGAATTTCACGAGGAAAAGATGAAAAACAATATATTTTTAAGTCTAAAAATAGAGAAATCCCATTGGAATGAAATTAAATAGTAGTAGATTATAAGTAAATATTTACTTTAGAAATGTGCAAAACCCACCATTAAAATATTATGAGTGAAAATATGCGACAAAAACAATTTTTCATCCGGTGAGTGTAAAAGACCGGCATTTAGCATCGAAGAAAAGCCGCAATTAGCGTGATGCACCAGCAGGAAAATATCATCGAATCTCTGGAATCCAGGAGGATTTTTTATTACCATCGTCCAACTGCGTTATCCCGGACAACTCCCCCATTTTCCACATGTTTTTTCTTCAATTTCCACGGAATTATTCCGTGTGCAACAGAGTACTCTGACCGTGCGTGCATTCGGACCAGCCATTTGTTTCTATTAACACTCGCACGCCAAGTTGAAACTTTTAGAAGTGCATTTTGCAAAGTGCACTCACTTCTTCGCCTCCAAAGCCGCCATAACACATGATGGTCTTAAACCCAAGAGGATGGATATTTTCTGCCATATTGGTCTCAATAAAAATTTCAAGAAGAAGCTCAATGATTCAAATTATAATCAAGATCTAAACTGGAACCTGATAAACAACTTTTGGAAGGCTGAAAATGTTTTTAATTCTGGTTCCACTCACGATCAAAATTAGAACCAAGAAAAAGTGGTCAAAACAGAGACAAAATTTGGTTCAGATTTCAGGTTTACAAAACCCAAATTCAAAATTTACAATGTGAACCCGAAACACGAACCCCAAGTGCATAAATTGCATTATAAACGTGTAATTGGTTGGATTACGCCCTCGAAGATGGTTTGCTCTTGGTCGACAAGACGAGCGAGTCAATGTGATTAAGTTGCAGCCGACACAAACTGGCAAGAAATCGTTCGTTGCTCGTGCACCAAAAGGAGGAGATGATGCCGCCTTCATGGACGGCTGGCAAGGAAGTGAATCTGCATACGAGCACTGCCTGCAAGTGTATCACTAATCGTGCATCACCATCGAACCCCGATAGGGTGAAATTGATGCCGCCACCGTCTTCATCGGCCCCGGAATGCGGCGCACACGACAAGAAGCAGGAGCGCTTCCGTAATTGTTGCATGCTTAGACGAGATTATAGATTGAATTTGGAAGCGTTCGCCCGTTGCTCGTAATTACAGATCGTAATCTCTTATAGCTCGAGCGTTCTTCGCCCGGCATCTTCGAGTAGACTGCTGTTAGCCGCCCCTCATCTAGACATTGGCACGCTTGAATTGCCTTAATCAATCAATAATAGAGTTAATTCTGTCAGTTTTCTCAGTAAGAAAGAGGATGATGCTTCAGAAATATCCAATCAAAATGTTATAGAAACTGATAGTGAAAAAATTTCAAACTTTCAATTTGGATGGCTTCAAAATTTTTTTTGCAAACGTACCCTTATATTTTAAAATGGACCAAGTAATCAATGTGTCAATGGGATAAGTTTTGGGTTTTCCCAGTCAAATTCGACCAATTTTTTTTAAATTTTGCGACTCATTTAGTGTTCAATAAACTGGTAAGTAAATTTATGCAATTTTCATTTCAAAAATTTGCAATTTGCATATCAAACATGACTAAAACTGTAAGTGTAACATTTGACATTACATGCAAAAATTGAATACCTTTAAATTTTATTAACTTTCAGTTGTTGTAAAAGTTGATCATATTATAATTTTGAAAGTGTAACTTTTCAGATGTCAGAGTTGAGTTCTCTACCATCCATAAAACTTCCATTGCATTTTTAGCATGTTCCCGTCATTGATCAGTACGGATTGGAACCCTATCTATAAACTATTAATAATTACAGGGAATTACGTGCAGGATGTGCGCCTGACAGTTTGCAGCAGTCATCAGAGTTCATTGTTTTCATCTGGTCCATATCTCACGCGGCTTTTGTCATCGATATTTATGCCCGACGTCGTCGTCATCCCACATACATAGCTGTACAAACGAATGCTGACAGAGTTGGCTGGTTGGTAGCGAGCACCCATCCCGTATCCCATCCCGTATCCCATCCCGTAACCCATCCATCCCGCGAATTCGTACCGAATATCCCGCCCTTGCAGCAGCATTCGCTCATATCCCACAATTCGCACTCGTCGCATTGCATACGAATGCGCGAAAACGAACGAACGCGATGGGATAACATTGGGTACCAAATGCGGCTCGACAAACCCTTTTTATGCGCCCTTTTATTTCAATAAGCTCGCGCAATGTGCTGATGCATACGCACTCGCCCACCGTGTAGTAAAACTACATAGGTATGATGTATCAAGCAAAGATACAGCTGGAAATTTGATACGATCCGAGACGCGGACGCGTTTTTCCAACGTGAATCGTCAATAGCATTGAAAATCGCTCGTTTTCCGCGCGGATTCAATGCCGATGAGTGCTGCTGCTGGTGGCTGACGTTCGCAAGCAAAAGTCCTTTTGCTCTCAATGCTGCCACGTTGTCATCCAGAAAGGTGAAACGAGAACATTGTGCGGGCGTATGCAAACGAGAAAACGCTTTGGTTGGCTTTTTTCGTGTCGATTTGTAATGTTGGTTTTGCGGGGCGCAAACATCGCCGATCGGATTACTCATTATTCCATTGTTATACGGCCAGAAAGGTAAAAAGCGAAGAATCAAAAATTTCCAAGTAGTAATAATAAACGAAAATTGAAATCATACATTTTCCTATAGAAGTCTACAGAAGCAATTCGATCAGACAGAGATTGATGTAAATGTATCGGGAAAATATTGGAAAATATTTATAACTTATTTTAACGTTTCAATCAGTATTAAAATATCAATTGGAGTTCATAATTAAATGAAAAAAATAAACATTTTAGTGGAGAAATTAATGATTTTCCATCAGCACAAATGAAAATAAAAATATCATGTCATGATTTGATTGGAAATAATTAAATAAGTGATTGAAATAAATTGATGGCCGGAAATTAACTAAAAAGGAAATTTAAATGAATTGCAAACAGAAATATTTTTTGATTCTTGACAAAAAATTATGCAATCGCACATCTACCATAGAAATAATATATTTTGACAGATTTAGATAAATCCATCAATATTCCCAAAGGATTTTCGGTAATATGTGCAAATATCAGTTAGAATATCAAATAATCCCGAATTTTAATATAGTTCCATAAAAATATTTTTCGATTCATACCCTTTCACTACCTATTTATTTTTAACATCATGACATTTAGCAATGCTTTACGAATAAATTGCGCGTTAAATAACTAAATAATAAATAAATTGCAAAATTGAATGGCAAATAAATTAGTACCTATTTTCCAATTAAATTCAATAATTCCCATTATCGCAAACAAAAACAAAATCACCTCTGATTTCATTTTGTGCAAAATACTTTATTGCATTTTCAATATATGTAAAAATTTTCGCAGACTATCAAAAATTAAAAACTCAAATATAAAACGAATTTGTGCGCAAATTTTCATCATCTGCACACATGCACCTGATGCATCCACGCAAATAACTCGCCCAAAGAGATATAAGTGCCAACTACTTGCACACTCATCTTCATTACTACCGACTACATTCGCACTATAGTTGCGAGCTAGAGTGCTAACTACAAGGCGCTAGTTTTGCCCCGGGTCTCCGTCTTTCTCTATAGTTAAATTCATATCCTTGTACCGAGCTAGTGAACGAGTGTGGATGACGAGGCGTGGTGCAAGAAGTACGCGATGGGGAAACGAAACGAGACGAGAAGTATCTTGTAAAACTTGCATGCGAATGATGTAATTAGCCGTGGCCGTATTTCGTGCGCCGCATTAGTACGAACGGGCGCGATGCATAAATTTATAATTAGTTATGCTTAAAACTGCCTGCATCGACGCACACTACGGGCCTCGAGTGTGCGAATTCGAGGACGTCACTTGCATATCATCTCCAGCGCTACACTTACTTCTTGGTGCAGAGAACGAGGAGCGCACTTTGCGCGTATAAGTAGATTCAAGCTGTTGGCGATGGAGTCGACGAGCAATCGAGTATGAGTAAGCAGTGTGCGTTATTTTATTTGCTTGTTTTCGACTTGCAAGTTGCCAAATTGAATGCGATGTGTATATGAGATGTGCACGATGCTTTGAGGTGTGTGCTATTATTATTTCATGCAAGATTACCTCTGGTTTAATGTATTGTTCACAATGAATTAGTCCTTGAAGAGATCTCTAAAGTCTTGAGTCTAGACAAATATTTTTGGAAAAGGGTTTCACAACTTCAATCAAGGAGTTCTCTAATGTAACTTCTGAATCTTTGAACTTTGAATACTTTTGCAACAAATGCAGATTTGAAATTTAGAAACCTGCTTAGAAATTACCACATCAACGACCATCTTCGAGAATTCATAGATGCGAGTGGAACATGTATGTGATACATACGAGTACATAGAGAAATGTGTCTCATTTGATACATACGTTCAATAACTGAGAAACATGGAACCGAGCATGAAATTACACGGAAACCAGTCCGACCAAGCAAGACGCGAACACCATTCATCGGACATCCAAACATTATTATTGCCATGTACGGGAAGCAATTGCCGGTCCCTTGGTCCCCATCGGACGCAATGGTCCCATCATCAACGTCGGGAGAGATATGGATACGAGTACGATTCGAATTCATTCGTTCGAGCGCTTCTTCCTCATTCATGCTCTTGCAGAAACCACCAACTCTGGTGGTCGCTTCGATATGGTGTTAACTTCGACGGCTAGTTATGCAATTTCAAAGAGCGCAATATAAGTAAGTAATGCCCGAGCTAGCTAGTTGGAAATGTTTCTCGGCGTTTGTGCTCGAAGCGGAGGAAACCGGGCAGCGAAAATTGTGCTGTTGGATGGCAGCCATATTCTATAGTCTATCTCGAGGAGAGCAATATTTGTTGAACGAAATGTGTTTGCATGTTGTGCATTACTGGGGCTGCTATTATTTGTATTAGTTGTGCCCCCAGTACCAAAGTACAGTTGCCGGCCGGAACCGGAAGTAAAGCCACCTTCGATGTTTGCCCATGTATCAAACAGTAAACGCTGCTATTAATTGGATCAAGTGCAAATACAAACTCGAGAAGTCTATCTATTCATTACTCAATGTCAGTTCAATTAATACTAGTATTTTGAAAGTGAAAACAAAATCCCCAAAAATGTCACTTGGATACACTCAATTAATTAGTTGTATCACACCTTGTGGAAAAAAATAATGAACCCATTAACCAAGAATTGAAATACACACTATAACTAGATAGTTAAATCTCAATCTCAATATTTGGCAATTAAACTTGCTTCAATATAAACCGCATCCATTCCTCGAACGAAAAGCTTCCACTTGGACAAGTATATAATCAACTTAAACAAACCCTCAGAACCATCCCCATTGATGCTTTTATTGGTAATGCACACTACAAGTCTGAAACTAAACACAGAATGAGTGCTTAGTGTAGATTACCATTATTTGTTTACTTCCTACTTTGCCATTACTACTTTGTAAACATTTACGAACGCAAATACTTGAACGAACACTACATTTTGTCTTTGCTTCTTATCCCATCCCAACTAGCTATCTATTTATGTGTCCTAATTACTAAACTTTGCGAAATATAGTTTTCTAAAAATTAATTTCAGCTTGCAACTTGGCATAAAAAAAGTGGCACAATGCCTGCTGCCGTTGGTCTAAACATTATATTAAATTAAGTAATAATTCATTTTCCGGGGCATTTATCTACGAAGTTATTTATTTCCGGTGAGATTTGAACGGGAAGAGAATGCCCGCTTGGTTTTTGAGTTGTTTACTGCATGCGAGAAGGCGGAAAACGCATGCAATATGATTTATAATGGATTTAATCACTATTTGTAATTACATTTTTCGTAAAAATGTTGTTCGTACATGCAAAAAAATTCCAGCTATAATGCAATTATTGCATGGGTACTATTTGCTATTATATTTGAACAATGTTTCGAGTTTAAAATATCGGAAGTAATTTTCAACATAATAAATACAGAACGAGTTGATAAATTGTCAACGAAAGATTTCTAACGATAAAATTGCTATTTATGCATTCGAGGAGAATATTGATGTTTTCAAGCCGTTAAATGGTGACATTTATTCCAAAGTGTTAAATTTCAACGTGCGAGATTCTCTTATCATACATTTGCATGTTAAAACGCATCCAATGCTTGATTTCTGTACGATTCAATTCGACAACAGATAAACAAACTCAACGGCGCATTTTGTGACGATTTTTGCAATAAAATGACACCTATACCGCCATCTACCGTGTATAAAGAGGAGTTTGCATATAAATAAACAAATTTTTGTGCGCAATTTGAGGAGAAAGAGAGAAACAACGTGTACTTACATGTATCCCAAGCAGAATACAGCAAATGAATGGAAATGGAACATACCTGGAACAAGAAAAATACAAATTAATAAGAGTTCATAACAAGTTCTAATCACACAACAAAGACATAAGATCGCAATTACGAATGAATGTTATAAATAATGAATGAAATTCAAAGTATTTCCTTTCTTCTTTGAAATCCTTAATAAGTAATTGAGTGAATGTCTTGTGGAAAACACTTTGTTTCATAAATGATTGATTCAAATTGTTTCCTCTACTTGTCTTAATGAGTAAAACTAGAATTAATTGAAATTGTCTTTAACGAAACACTGTGGTAAAAATGAAAATTATAAACTCATAAATTTCCACTAATAATGAAGACAAAAGTTTCTCATATGCTAGACCTCAAAAAACTACTGCTTCATTAGTTTTTAGTCGCTGCTCGTTAATAACCAGCACAAAACTGTGCGTCAGTTGTTCCCCATTTCGCATCCTGGATAATAATCCAATTTGTTCTTCGCTTCTTATTACCCTCCTAAGGTCAGCGCACTATTTCAGCAACAATGCGAGGATCACAAACAAAAACAGTTTGTTCTTCCCGTATTTGCTCAACTCTACCATGTGTTATGCTCGAGAGGCATTCATTTGTTAAATTTTTTGCCACTGCGAAACGGACTAAAGTATGATGAATACGGGTTCCGCATGATTACTTCTTTCTGTTACTTCTCTACCCGACTCGGGAACAAAGCGCTCAGCGAGACACGTCCACCATATGTGTGCTCATTGCTTCCAGCAGGAGCAGACCTCGCTGGCGATGTTCGCGCATGTTCAGCATTAAGGTATATGGTTAATAATCCGGCGTCGACATCCCGCGCAACTCCTGTAAGCCTTGTTATGCTAATTGATGCCCGTGTAGTTTCCGGCCGCTGCTGCTGGTGCATGCCAAGGAAAAGAGACCAGACCAGCAGCTAGATGGTAAATGCTTGGGCCGCAAATCTCCAGAGGCGAAACGATTATTACTATTGTCATCTTAATTCGTTTCGTTTCGAGATCGGTCGCTGTCTCGCTGCAAATTACAGCGTCGCCCACAACTTGTCTGGCGATGTGGATGAACACACAGAACCGGAAGCCGAATGGATTTCCATCCGTCCACAATCAGCTGGGCCGCCAAAGCAGCCGCAGAAGCCCGGCAAGACGACGACGACCACGAGCGCAAGTCGTGTGATGGTCGTGTTTAATTTAGAACGAATTAGTGAGCCGAGTGGGCGAATTTATAATCCCGCTGAGAAATTTATATTATTACGTGGCGTTTGCACCCTCCTCACAGCTCTCTTGCTGCCTCCATCGTCGAATAGTTCTCGTTTGGGGACACCAACACGTCGCTCGTTGTCGTTAGTTGGTGGAAAATTTGCGGCGTGCATAATAATTGCATGCAAGTGCAAAATTTACACGCAGACAATGTCGACGTGCAAATCCGATGTTAAACGGTCCACAAATTCAGCGAAATACTATATGAACACCCGAAAGCTTACCTGCAAACAAAAAATACAATTAGACTCTACGTTTTTCAACCAAAGTTTCTAAGAAACCAAAGAAATCAACACTGTTACTAAAGCATTTACCTTATTTAGAAATCCTCAATTATATGACCCAGTGATCCTCGCATTGCACAGTCCAGAAAACTTCAATGTAGTGATACCTCATCCTTGCAAAATCCACACCAGAGAATGAACAGCAAAAACCTCACACTACAAATCAACAAGCAACTATATTAACTACTCATTCCAAATTAAAAGACAAAAACTGAAATATTGTTGAACATACCTTCATGCCATTTAATCACAGCAGGAAAAGTACTAGATCTTAAATGTTCTACATCATTTGCACTTTCCAGGTCATCAAACAGATAACACATTAATTGCTTGGATCATTCACTACAAAGAAACAACAACAATAGTTAAACAATCCATTTGAAGAATTAATGAACTTACCTTGATTCAATCCAATGAAAATGTATGCAATGCATAACTGTGTGATGTAGAATCATCAATGGCATGGCAATAGAACTAGTACCAAAAATAGAAGTCTACAAGGATACAACAAATTAGCCAATGTATGATATAAGCTGTAATGACATTTATACCTTCATTCGAAGAAATCTTTAAAGTTTAGTAAATTAAGGTAGTGTCGCACGGTTCCTAACCTCACTCGTTCCTCACGGGTGAATTTAATCTATACCAATGAAAGTACGCAAATTAATGGAATGACATAGATGTTTACCGATTATACCTAGATTATTACTTACAGAATCAATTTTTAATGCACATTGGTTCACTACACTTATTTTCACAGGATTAAATAATATGGGACTTGCAGAAAGTTGTTCATAGCCGGCAAGCAGCTATAAAGTACGTCATGCGCATTGCTACCAACTGTTGCCAGATTTCTTCTTTCACAGAGTTTCAAATTGGCGCGAAATTCAAATTTTCCACAAACTAATTTAAAGTTATAATTTGTTATATCTTCAAAATAAAAAGGTATTTTAATACAAATTGAAATAAGCCATATTTACAAATCCTATTTATATCTGCATTCAATAAAATAATTTCTTGCAAGTATTGTTATTGTATCACTTCCAAGAAATCATAAAGCTTGTTAAATCCTCAAAAAATAACAATAAACATTGGAAAACGATGTATAACTTCCAATACGCGGAATTATTGCAATGACAGAAATCACGGCAAAAAAATAAAGCCGAAGAACAATTCGACCAAGGAACACAAACGCAATATACGAACGATCGAATGCGAACCGAGGAAAATTGAAGAATCGTCGAAGCTTAAGAATTACCTCCATGTCCTTGCTCCTTGCTCCTTCCACAGCATGTTCCCGGTGCATGGACGAAGAACTCGGCGATTTTCTACCTGCCCCATGTCTGCTTGTGTGGCAGAGGTAAGTAAGTAAAGTGTACTTACAACTCGCAGAGAGATGCATACACTGAGATCTAGATGCTAGATTTGCGCCGTCGATAAATTGGAAAAGTTTATACTTTTCAACGAATGTTTACCTTTGCCGAATGGGAAATTGGTAACCCGAACAAATTGCATTGTATGTCGGCGCTCGCCCAAGGATGCTACGAAAGCAATCGCGTTTCGAATGGAATGAAAAATGTTAAATTTATATGATTTTATGCGATGTATTGCTTTCGTAAATCGAAATCTTTGTTGGTTACTTGATTCAAGCAATGCGAAACATTTTATGAGGTTTTCGCAAAAAAGTATCCAAAGGTTTTGGAGGATATTCGCAAAGATATTTTGACCATTCACAAAATAGTTGACTAAATATTTTTACAACACATTTATCAGTCTTTCAAATAATGTTTTTTACAATGTTTTTGGAAAAGAAGTTATGCAGATATGTCTAAGACTGATTTCAAAATTGTTGCTTAAGTTTAAGGGCATTTTTAGGTAACACATTTCTCAAGTTCGGATATTTCCGGGTCCCGCAGAGATTCGGGACCATGATCAGTGTCATTTTTTCGAAAAAATAAGGTAAATGCCTTTTGAATCAACCAGATCGGTCAATTGGTTCCAGAGATATGGAAATTTTTGACAACTCGATCGATTTTAAGAATTTCATATCCGTTTTATCGCTACAAACTTTTTTTTCAAATTTTTTCTTCGAATGCGATTTCTGCTCTCGCCATTACCAAAAGGGCATGAACCTACAGATTTTTGGAAAATACACATCAAAACCTACAATATGGTTCTAACTTTAGTTTAATTGGTCCAACCGTATAAAAGTTATACACAGTTAAAGAGCGAAAAAAAAGTGAAAATTTTGCATTTTTAAGACCCCATTTTTCAAGATCGGATATTTCCGAGCCCCGCAGAAATTTGGGACCATGACTAATGTTATTTTTTCATCAAAATATGGTAAATGCCCTTTGAATCATTCAAATCGGTCCATTAGATCCAGAGATATGAAAATTTTTGAAAACTCGAGCGATTTTAAGAATTTCATATCGG
>JARJDZ010009310.1:0-25170 GCA_030264555.1 Aleochara sp. GC000083 | reverse complement strand
TATTCCTATAGGAAATGTTTTTTCATCATATCTCAAGAACTATTTGACCGATTTTGATGATTCAAAAAGCATTTTAAAGGGCATGATTTAAGCTTTCACTTAAACAATCTGTTTTTGCTTGGTAATTGTAAAATCAAATTGTATTTCGTGAAGTTTTCACTTCTATCGTGTGATGTTAAGCACACACCGTGTATTTTTTGGATTGAACTTGCGAGAATCAAGCGCACAAAAGAAGTGTGAGTCAGAAGTGCGGTTAGCGCCAAACAATGAAGAGCAAACAATCATCCACCAACAATGATGCACCCACTACAAAGTGCAAGTAATACAAGAGTACAATAGCACATAATAGAATAATAGAAGGCGCCTGAAACGATTACATAACAAGTGCTTTTTCAACTTTTTGAAGGGCATGATTTAAGCTTTCACTTGCAAGAATTAGATCTTTCAATCATTCTGTTTTTCTTTGTAATTATAAAAACAAATTGTGCATTTTTTAGACACTCAACAATTTACAAAAATGAAGTTTTTATTGGTACTTATGTTGTCAATGCACGTCAAGATCTTATCTTCAAATGAAAGCATGTATTAATTTTCAAAAGGAATAAAATTCAAAATGCATGAAATCTAAGACTCGTTTTAAATAATTAAGGAATGTTATCGATAATTATTTAAAATTAAACCTAATTACACCTAATGGTTGTAACTTATATATTACAAATACTCAAATGTACATTATTTAAGCAGTAAATCCATAGAGAGCTCATATACAGTATAATAACATAATATAGAAGTAATACAATTATAATACATAACAATGTCTTAAATATTTACAATACCACATATTTATGGAAATCACTTCATCACATAATCTCAATTAAATCCTTAACTACTTTTTGGAAATCCTTAATACGAGCTATACATGATACCAATCTAGCTATAAATGATTTGCTTGTTTGAATATGATTATCAATTATTTTCGCCGACACACATGTAAATGTGTATGTAATTAAACAGTTACCATATCACAAGTCTTATATTGAATCCAGGGCACCTCCAGTCAATTTGGTAGCGTACAAATTTATGACCTGAAAAAATAAATTAAAAGATTTATTTTCAATGATATAAAGAACTATTTTATGTAATAATATAAAATGAAATTAAATGCAATAGGATTTTCTTTGAAACGACTCAGTTTTGAAATGAGAATTTTATACCTTTGTTTGGTAATAACAATAAGTTAGTATGTTTAAAAAAATGATAAAATTTTATCTTACTGGAGCGTATATTGTTGCATTTCCTATGCGGGTTTTAGTGATAAAAATTGAATATTTTTCACTTGTCAAATCAGTGACGTACATTTTTCTACAAGTGGAAAAAATGAATACCTTTTTTTTCTACAAGTGAGAGTAATGAATATCTCACAAAGTAAAGTGTTATTGTTACTAATGTATTAAGATTTTCAGGTTTGGCAAACATAATCATAATGTGCCAGCTCAAACGAATTTCTGACGATTTAATTGTGACATTTGAAATGTCATATCAAAAATTGTGGATGTAATTTTGGATTTTGTTGCTACTTGGAACATTGTATCAACTTTCCTTTAGTAAGATAAAATGTCGTATATTACACGAGTGCGTGAAATTTGTGTATCAAATTATTCACTCATTTATAATTTTGCATTTCCCACACTTATAATATAATCTACTCTTAACATGTTATTCTTGGACAAAAAATACTCCTGCAAAACTTTTCAGGATAATTTATGTTCCATCGTTGAGGATACTTAGAGGATACTTACTTTGTATATAAAGTGATACTGGTCTCTCGTTTGAACCGAGCTGGCCCTATCTCTCCTAATTCTATAAACGATGCGGGGAATATCAACGACGCGCCTCAGTTCGAATTCCCTGATCGCAATATCACAAGCGATTACAGTTCCAGTCCGTCCCGTACCCGGACTGCAATGCACAACGACCGGACTGGATTCCAATTGGTTACCTCTCCCATTCGACGTTATACCATTCTCCTATAATTGCAAACAAAACAAATTAAAACTCCCTGTATCTTACTCCTAGCAAGTGAATGTTCCCAAACTTTTAGTAAATTTCATTCCAGACTCAAAATTAAGTTCAAATTAGCATACCTTCGAGTCGACGTTCTGCACTAACTTGATATAACTGCGCGCCTCGATGAGGAAAGCGATGAGAGAGTGCTCTTCATCCGGGACGCCTTTTTCCGGCCATCCCGAATACCAAAGATGCGTGACCTCCCTCCAACTATTCGACACCATATTCTGAAATTCACAACATTCATGAAATGCCATCAATCGATGCATCATGAGGGAAACGCGCTCACCTTGAGCTGCAAACCGGATATGATGTACTTGTCCTTGACTTCGCGCTTCTTGAGCGTCACCTGGAAGTCGCCGAAGAGCCGATGGCAATCGACGACCTCGGACGGCGGCAGATAGTCGACGCACTTCTCGACGCCGTTCTCGAAGAGATGCGTGAGCATGAGGACGACCTTCGACTGCTGCTCCCAGATCATGCGCCAGAAATCGTTGACGGTGTTGTGCATCGGCGCTTGACATGCAATGTAATAGCCGCGCGCACTCTTCGGACCCTGATGAAAACATTTGCAATTACAGTCGCAATCGTCTACCAGAGGATGGATCAACTTACGGTCACGTAATTCGCGTTGATGTAATCGCTGGTGGGATCGTCGTCGAGTTGCGACAGGTAAACGCGGCTTTCGGGCAGCGGGATGACATTCGCATAGCGATTCTTCGTGTCGCATCCGTCCGGCAGCTCGTTCATCTTGGCGCTCACTTGCGGAATCTCGTCGAATTCGGCTTTGATGTCCTCGACGTTGTTGGCAAACCGTATGATTGCTTGGAAATTCAATGGGTGACTCACACTCGTCTGTAACAGAAAAAGAAGTTTTTACAATGTTCTTAGCAAGCTGTCATAATTTCAAACGACTCCGACACAATTTCCAAGGAATTCACCAAAATCAGAGGACATATTGACAAAATGTATAGATAATTCCAGAGATCTATGATATTGAAGTTATAAATTTAACGTTGAAATTTTGAAAGGTTGAGTCAAAAATCTTTGAACTTACATCATCATCAAAAGCAGGATTCCCATAAGAACGTTTCGAACCTCGCATTGCAGCTTTTCGACGAACGCTGTTGTAAACTGATACATTATCCATGCTATAAGCATCCAAACTTACAGGAGTACATCTTTGACCGTAATTGAATCGTTTTTGTCTTCGCCTCATAACAAACTAGAAATCACATAAATAATTAACAAAAATTTGTTAGACTAAACACTTTTCGTAAGAACATATTCGTTATTCTATTTTTTACTGTTTCATCATTCTGTGAAATAATTAAGATTAAAAAAAATTGCAAAAATCAACAAAATTTAAAAGAAATTTTTGTTTCGTATTCTCGACCACAGAGGCGCCAGTAGCGCATGGCGCGAAATTTAAATCAAAATGCAATACATACCAATAAAATTCCCAAAAGAATTAAACAAATAGCTCCAACCGTTGACAGAACAATTGCAATGATAGTTCCACTACTTCCGCTATCATTATCAACAACCTCCTCGCTATTCGTCGATATTCCTTCTTCCGGTGTGGTCGTATCATGCTCCGATTCAGTTGTCGTGGAACTTGACGCATTTTCCGAGCTATTTGTTGATGTTTTATTGTTGTTGGTATTGTTATTAACCTCGGGTACAGTCTCAGACGGTCGGATTGGTTTCGCTTTGCGATTTTGCATATCAATATAGTCATCATCAGTGACTTCCTCCGTCAAATCATCCAAATCCTGTTCATTCGCTGAAGAATTATCCTTTTTGATCTCATTACTTGGCGTGGAGCTCGACTCAGTGCTGGGATGTTCCTTAATGATAGCATTAATCTCCGTTATTGTTGATGTAATTGATGGAACTTCTGCAGTTGTTGTATCCATAATTTCTGAAAGTTCTGTAGTCGTTTCAGAAAGTTGCATTGTTGTTGATGGTAAATTTGTAGTCGTCATTGATGATATTGTTGTTGGTTCATCTTTAACTTGATTGTCGGTTGTGATTGTTGTTATTTCCATGGGATTTTCTGTAGTTGCATCATTTGGATCAGTTGTTGTTGGTAACTTAACATCAAGATTGAACCGATTCAATTTCATGGTAGTATCTTCAGTTGTTGTTATTGTTGGTGGTGTTGATGTAGGATTATCGGTTGTTTCAACTGAAGTTGTTGTTATTGTTGCTTCAAACGAATCGGTTGTTTCAATGGATTGCACCGTTGTTGGTTCTATTACAGGTGTTGTAGTTATAGTTTCAACTGTAGTTGGTTCTTCGATGAGGGTAGTGGTTTTAATTGAGGTATCAGTTGTTGTGATGGACTCGGTGATCGCTGGTGTTTCCGTGCTGGACGCCATTTCCGTTGGGGTCATTTCGTAAAACTTCTCGTCGGACGCATCCGGAGCTTCGTACGCTTGGTCCGTCGTGGTGACGAATTCATTTTCGGTCATCTCATACATTTCCGTACTGCTCCCAACTTCAATGCTGCTGGTTGTTGAAGATGATGTTGTTGCGGTCGGAGTTGTGGATGTGGTTAAAGGTAAAGGCACCAAAACCGGATAGATATTGTTCTCTTGATGGGTTTGCTCATGATTGGTACCCGTTTCGAGGGTTGGTAATAAATTAGACTGTCTCTGAGTGATTTCTTGATTGGTTGATGCTGATGTTGAGATTCCAGCTGCTCTGGCTGTGCTAAAATCACGTTTTGCCTTCTCACCTTCAATCTTATTACTGAGCAACTGCACAGGTGATGCTACAGTGTTGAACGACTCATCAACAACATCAGATTGATTATACACACTTTCATAGTGCAAATTGAATCCTTTAGCAGCCTCATAATTCCGGTGACGTGAAGTTTTATTCTTCGCATCTTCATCAGTCAACACATTGGAATACCGTACAAAATCGACATTCGTATTATTATTCTTAACGAGATGTGGCTCGTCGCCATCACCGACGACCTCTTCACTAGACTCGATCTGCTCCTCGATCTCCAGCCGTTGTTTGATCTCGTCCTGCAGCGATTTGTGCTTCTCGTCGAAGAGCTTGCTGCTGGGTGTTGTCAGCTCGATGTCGTCGAAGCTGTGCACAGCCCCGCTTCCGCCGGAAGTGAAGGAGGTGCGGTACGTGGTGTGCACCTTCGAGATGGCGATCTTCGGCTCGTCGTCATCGTGATTGACGAACTTGTCGATCTCGGGCGAGGTTTGGACATCGTAGACCTTGTTGTGGAAGTCGCTGGAGGTGTATTTGCTGATGTCCAGGTCTAACGAGCGTGCATTCTCCGTTCGGCTGTCCGTTTTATTCGCGAGTGCTTCCTTCTCAGTTGTCGACGCATTTTCTTCTAGCAATGAATGTAATGTTGTTGGTGATGGCTCTAACGTGCTTGTTGCACTCGTTACACTCGCTGGAGATGTTGTCGATGCAGTTGTTGTTGTTGTTGTTGCTCCTGTTGTTGTTGATGGAATGGATGCAGCATGATTTACAGTTGTGTGTAATGCGACTGCAAGGAGTGCACCTGCAAAACGGTTTCATGCAGTTTTAATCACATCCGATTTGAAGTTAAACGTAAACTGGTTGAAGATTCCAGTTTAATGAGAAGGATCATGCATCTTTCAAGAGTATTTTAAGTGTTAGTTATGTGGATTTACTTACTTCACATACAAACGTCAACTTTTAAGGATAAAATTTTGCACTGTATTTTTAGGTTATTTTGGTTAGCTGTCAAATTATGATGACATTTATTTAGAAAATAATTTATTTTTGATAATTTTATAATAAACTAGTATTATACCAAACATATTATTATTCACTAGTGTATTCATCTGGGCTTTGTCCCATGACCAATTAATCAAATAAATAATTTAGAATTTCTCATGGGATGAAATTGAAAAAGAAAAAATCAATAAAAAATGTAATTCAGAAAACAAACACCAGGAGGCGTTTCAAACCCCATAAAAATTACCGCGAAATTTAAATTGGAAATTCAATCAATTTATAAATAATATTTGAAATAATAATCGTTGATCTTTTTATGTATAATACAGTAATTTAATACAAATACGCCTCTCAATGATATATTGCATCGCTTCAAAATAGAATTTTACTAAATGTGTTACAAAATTATATTTACTCGTCATGCAGTGATAAAACGAATAATTCACACAAAATCAACATTCTGAACAGTTTTTCATAACATGTGCAAATTGGACAGTAATTTTCTCATTGGATTTTATCATTGAAAATTCAACTTTTCAAATGTTGTTCACTCACCTAATAGTAATCGTTCTATAAGGACCATAATCACATTCTAGGCCGTTGTTGTTCAACGTGACGTTTCTCTACGCTGATCCGACTTCAATGGTGATAACATTCTCAATGACGACCAGCTCGCTGCAATCCCAGTTATCTATACACAAAGAAAAACCGCAACATGAGTCGTAACGCCACCAAATTATATAAAATCATAATTTTTAATATCGAGCATTGCGTCAGAAATCGATTAGAATGAGCAACTCTTGCGCAATTCGATTGTCTGCAATATCGCAAAGCAATCGTATTTCAGGATGGAGCTGAATGAAGCTTATGTAAATTGGTAGCAAAATACTAATTGCGCACGAAGCAATCAGAAGTACTTCCTCATTGTTTGCCTCGCTCTTCAAGTGCCGCCTTTTGCTCACTCAGGCGAACGATATGACAACTTCGAGTTGTTGGATCGTTGCGAAGCACTTACGAAGCACTCATAATGCCATTAAATAATCATCAGCGAGGATCAAACGCATGAAGAATTGCAAGAAACGCCATTATTACCGATGCACTTGTGCAAACATCCATTAATGGAGGATATCCTCTGCAATTGGAGACATTACGTTTTGATACTGTTGTACGTGATGTCGCATGAGAGAGCAACGTTTTGAATTTTCCACAAAAAATGTAAATTAATAAAATGGGATTATGTCAACTTTTCGATAGCCAATTTCATTTTGATTTATTGTTCGTGAAATGCAAATAAATTCGGGGGACTTATCGAATAAAAATGGTTGAATTAAACGGGTGATGTTTTCAATTAATTCCAAGCAAACAATTTTAGTTACTTTTCATGGAGTGTAAAATTGATGAGAGAAATTGCCTGGTGTTTATGTTGTTGTTTAATCATGTGCTATTTATTTTGATGGACGTTTTATTTGGAGATTTTGTTGATTCAATAAATAGAAAAATAAATAAAATATGTATAAATAAATCTACCAAAAATGATATGTCATTTGTACGTTAGGTGTCGTTAGTTGTTCAATTTAAACAAATCATGAAAAGAAAATCAAAAAATTATTTGAAACTAATATCCGGTTGCAAAAATCTCGATTCAATTATTAATTAATCATCGATTAATATTTGATTATCCCTGACATTTATCTAAGTCCATTATAATCAGAGATAAATCTATTATAATTCATTAAATAAAAATTAAAAACTAGATAATTAATGATTAATCTACTATTAAGATTTGCTCAACCAAGTATGAAATGTCTTTAAATTTAATTATATAAGATTTTGTTATTTTAATAAATAATTAACCAAAATGATATAACATTTAAATAATAGATGTCATTAGTAGCTTTAAATTTAAACAATTCAAAGAAAATATGAAATTATTTTAAAAGGCCCATGAATTCCATTATTTTTTCAATATATGACAACATTAATTAGTATTGACATAGATATAAATTCTCGTTAATTAATAATTACTACACATTCCTGATATGACACGCAATGGGGTTTATTAAAAATTAACGGTGACAAAACAGTAAAAATTAAAACAACGTACGCAGTTTGTTAGTTTAATAAATTATTTATAACGCTCATAAATACAAACAGTTATATCTTTTTGCAAATTCTAACCAACATTTTTTTTACTTCTCTTTTCAGCAATTCGTCGCTTGGTGAGTAATTACCAACGATAAAATAATATTGTTGAGGAATACGTTGCATTGTCAAGAACAATTTGATGCATTTCACACTTGTCGCTAGCAACGAAAGAACAAGAGCACTTTCTGGCCGTTTGCGCACATTCTGCATCTCTGGTTGTCGCGCCTGTCGCGGTTTCTAATTACGGCGAATGGCATTAATAATGACTGTAATAACAGGAGCGCTGATACACATTAATAAACTATCTCTCTAGAGAGCATGAAACGACGCGCAAAAAGCATAACGCCTGTTTGTTCGAATATGGAATAAAAGTCGACGGGGATTTGAAGAACGAACAACGAAAAAAATAAAATAAAAAATAAAAAACGAACGGTTCGGTTTGAGCGTCAGAAATGGGAGCAAATGCATGCGTAATGAGTATGTAGATGTGATATAAAAATAAAGTACAATTTCATTTCATGTTGCGGTATGTGGAAAGTCATGTGGTACTCGTGTGCAGCGAGATGTGCAAAGAAACGAACAAACATGAATTATGACGAATGCCCCGTGCATACCGAATGTTAATTTAGTTAATGTATGATGCAGCAAGTCGTATTGTAAATATGAAAGTATTTTTGTACGTTTTTGTGCGTATTTTTCATGGTAAACATGAAATAGATGGTATTTTCAACAGCAAAAAGTTGTATCAAAATTAATTAGTTTTGGGATTTGCAGTTTACTTAATCTTTTTTCCTTGGAGAGATTGATAAAAAAACTAGATTTTACTGAAATTTAGAGTTTTGTTTGTATGGAAAAATTGCCATCATTTTGAGCAATCCTCATAAGAGTTACATTGTTAATGAAAATAATCCATGAAGTTTTGGTTGCTTCAAAAAAAAAAATTAAGAAGTTCTTGTATTTATAAATGTTTTGTATAAATAACAGAGAAACGAGTTTGTTTAATGCGATTCTTTTGCTTGCAAATATATAATATTAAAGTTTTAAGTCATGTTCTGTAAGAAAATTTTAAAGTAGATTTATTCCAGATGTAGCAAGAAAATGAATTGGTTAATATTGAGACATTAGGTTAAATGTTAAAGTAGTAAACAAAGAAATTTACATTAACACGTGACGAGATGCATTTGCGTAGGAGTTGCGAATGTTCATGCAGCATAAACAATATTCATGAAGAAAATATGCAAATACCATTTATAGAGGATACAAAATTGACTAAATTTGCAAGTAATTTTTTGTGTGCAAAATGAGGTCAATCAATAAGATGAAGTGAAAAAATAATAAGTTATTCCCTATAAATGATTCTTTAAAATTGATTTGTTAAAAAATTATTTAAATTTACATAGAGTTCAAAAAGATATTAGATTATCTTTCTTGTGTTGATAAGAGGAAAAAGCAAGGTCCTTGTTTGTTACTTAATTACAACAAAGATTCATTAATATTCCATAGATATATCTCGTTAATATGGAACCTATGTTACAATGCTATAATAGGCAACTTAATTTACAAAGGATCAATAACAAAATCACTTTGTTGTCATTAATATTAAAATTTAATGAAACTTTAAAGGAAAATCACCTTCTCAAAATACTATCAATGCTGGAAAATTCAATAGTAGATAAGTATTAAAAATGCAAAATTATTAACGTATGACTCAAATTTGAGTTTATAATAATATTTCTCACACGTTTGATAAATAATGTTTTATCAAACTGGAGGAAGGTGATACATTGATCTAAGAAGCTACAAAATTCAAAATTATTACAACAATTCTTAATATGACATATCAAATGTCACAAGTAAATCATCAAAATCTCGTTTGACTCGTCACATTATGACAATGCAGCTTAAATATTTGAAACCCTAGTAACTAGCTCTTTATTTTATGAGTTGTCGTCCATGTTGAGTAAAATATAAGTATTGACTTGTCCCACTTGTAGAGTAAAATAAGTCATTTATTTGACATGTGGATAATATTCAATTTTGCTCACTAGTGTCATAAAATGGTAAGATAAAAATATTAACTTTTTTTAAATGTAATAGCCCAATACAATTTCATTACAAATCGTGACATTAAGCTTAACCTTAAAAATTTCAAAACATGTGAATTATATTGCCTATAATCATGTTAACAAATTTCGAAATTTTCCCATGTTAAAAAAAGTCGTCTTGAAACTGACAACCAATAGAAACGTTGACAATATAACAACCACGATTTACTCAGCACGTTTGGCTGTATTTTCCTCTATTACAGCAATGTAACAAGTCCATGTTTCAACATTCATAATGAACCATTGGTTTACGCAGGATTGCATTACACCACATGTGTATATAACATAGTAGTCAATGTGTTTTTACGTATATGGCAATAACAATGAATGCAATCGCATATTTACATGCACGCACCTAGAGTCGTGAGTATATTCCTAATTTGATGTAAATTAAGTTGCAGTTGTTTGGAATAAAAAATGTGAAAATTGTTCATGCGCACTTAATGAAATGAATATGAAATGTTCCTGTACTGAATGAAATGAAACTTTTTATTCAGTTATTACGAATTCGTATTCATGATGAGCTTCTGATTCTCCCATGAAATATTATATTGTATACATGCCACAAACTAATGTTGTTACAAATATGTCGGCAGTAAAAGGGAAACAAAGTGAATACAAATTATATACAATTATTATTTTATATAAAATTACGAATAAAATATGGAAGCTTGCATAAAAAGTTCATGTATGTTTTTTTTTGCATTTGAAAAAATGTGATTTAAAGTATTAGGTTTTTAAATGTTACTTTCGATAGTAATTATAATATAAATAATTTTACTTATTAGTTGGATATTTTAATTATTAGCATTCCCCTTTTTGTGTCTCATAATCAGAAAATATTAATAAATAGCCCGAATAAAGGAAGCTATATGTAATTAATTTTTTGATTAAGTTGTTGACAGTTTTAATTAAAACTTCTGCTGGAAAACAAACTCGGAGGAAATATTCATAAAGCAAAACTTAATAAATGTTATGAATGTTAATATTCATGGAGCATTT
Source organism: Aleochara sp. GC000083 (assembly GCA_030264555.1). Lineage (NCBI taxonomy): Eukaryota > Metazoa > Arthropoda > Insecta > Coleoptera > Staphylinidae > Aleochara > Aleochara sp. GC000083. The sequence continues at coordinate 14,110 of JARJDZ010009310.1, read as the reverse complement.
GTGCAATATTAGAATGAAAGGACTTCAATTGAAGGTTTCGCAGTAAACGAAACGTGTTTTGTAGATCACGTTTGTACTCATTGCTTATGCATGCATGCATTTCATTCGTGGTTATTATTTATATCAGTAGTTCTTAAACGTGCTTTTAAATAATCTTTTTTGTTTCAACCCAATTTGAACGGTAAGAATTTTTCCTGCAATTATATTCACAATATTAATATTTTCTGCATCTATTGATCTCATAATTCAGCAAGAATCAAAAAAATCCAGAAAAGAAGAAATATAATTTATATATATATATATAAATTTGAGAAAGTATCAAATGAATTTCAAATCGGTGATTTGTAATCCAGAAAACGTTATTACGAAGAGGTGTATTTGTTCAAAAATAGAGATATTTAAATAATGTTATTATTGAGAAAATATTTTGAAGAAATTTTTTAACAACAACATATACATTATATACTAATATATTCCTAGGAATGTAATCAATTTTCAAACTAATTATTAGAGTTCCATCAACTAACATAATAAAAATTTAGAAATATTTAACCCCTAACGAAAATGTATCACAAATAATGGACTTTAAAAAGTCCATCTAAAATATTTGAAATGTAAATTAATTTAGTGAAATATGGAATAATCAGTATTTAATTATCGTGCTATGATTTGCATTGAAAAATGTTTGAAAGAACGGATTAAATACTGCAGAGGAGAAATTTAAATGAATTAAATCAATTTATTTCCACATACACCATTATTCAATTAGCAATGATATGTTTTAAAATTCTAAATAGTAGGTACTCAATCAAAGCAGAAATGTTAATTATAATAATTCAGCATATGACGGTGATTTTCACTTTCCACAATCATTATAATTTTTGTTTTCAATGATCTGCATAATTATTATTACAATTTCTATGAAATTTTGCGGTGAATAAATTTTCCATTTTAGTCATAATCTGGAATACCTACATAATACAAATTATAACTGGAGATTAGACAATAAATAAAAATGTAAGATAAGATATAAAACAAAGATGTTGTAAGGAATTTTGTGTGATAAGGAAATTATAACCACAAATTTTTCCATGAGTATGAAAGTGAAAATTTATTCGAATTTTTAATTATTGATCATTTTACTATTACTTATATTTTTCATTAATCGTCATACTATCAATTTGAGATTTTTATGTATGCATTTTTTACATTTAAATGAAATAAATATCAAAATAAAAGTGTTTATACAATTTCGTTAAAAATTAAATACAAATATTATTATTATTATTATTCATTCACAGCAATTTCCAAAAATCAGTCATAAATAAACATTTAACAGAAAGGAGGAATGAAGGGGAATTAAAATATATTTGTAAATGTCTATATCCTGCAAATAATGAATTAATGTTGATAACTATAATGTTTATTAAAATTGTATAATTAATATAATAGAATTACCAATAAAATAAATAAAATGAATGAATATGTTTTGCTGCTATGCAAAAATATCAAAACAATATCACAATCAAATTTCATTCCATTGTAAATCATAAATGGCATGGTTATAAAAAAGTTCAATAAAACATCATAAATTTAATGAAATTTAAAAACTAAATGCCCAACAAAATATTTTGTTCAATTCTATTGTATATCAGAATCAGAATCAAAAAAATTATTATATTATTGCTTTGTACCACGAAATTCCATTGTTTCAACTTAATTTTGAATTGTTTCAAATACTGCAAACAAATTGAAGCAAGTGATTGCAAAACTATTGGCAATTCAAATTAAATACCCTAACAGCAGCCAACGAACTCAATGTCAACGAGCGCAGTTCAGACGACCTTCTTTTATTGTATGTATTTTTCATTTCAAATGTGACTCTCGATTTTGAACTTGTCAGTTACAGCTTCAAGCACATACATGTATAGTTGAAATATGTGTTTAACCATTTAATATTTTATTAGTCGCTTATTATGGTTATTAGAGGTGTGCGAGGCTTCCGACATTGTTGTTAAATGATTTCGAACTTGCACGTTCAATGCTAACGTGACAAACTGGACTAAATAATCTGGTTTGACATTCATCGGCGTTTGAAGACAAATGACTCATTTTTATTGGTTTCATTGTCCTACCTTCGACTAATAATAAAGATCAATTAATTCAATTAAATGAATTATTTAGAACTTCGGTTATTTATTTAATTTTGGAAAATATTTATAATTTATCAAAATTAAGTGACGTACTTTTACAACAAGTGTTTATTTTAGAATGAATGACAACTCACCAAATAAACTGCTATGATTACTATGGTTGCAAATATTTAAAGTTTGATAAACATTGTCATAATGTGGCAAGTAAAAAAGATTTTGATGATTTACTTGTCACATTTGACATGTCATATACAAAAATTATGGTAACAAATTTAGATTTTTTGGTCCCTTGAATTATTGTACCAAGTTTTCTCCTATAAAATAATACGTCGTTTATCACACGTGTGCGAAATGCCATTGACAAATACCCCAAGAAAACCTTCAACTAACCAATAAAAATCACCCAATGCCAAATTCCCAATTAAAGTAAAACTTATCGCAAACATTTTGTTTCCTAAATGAAGCATTGTTTATAGTTGTTTATGGTAAACTAGAGCAAAAAATAAATACCATCTGGTGACTGTTCAAGTAATTTTAATAAGAAATAATTCAACCTACACATCATCACTCATATAATCTCCTCCACAAAACCTTATCAGCTATCATAACCAGGTGGCTTACCTTCAACATTATTAGTCACAAAAGTTTATACAACTCATTGATAAGATAAGCTATAACGTGCCAGCTGATATTTTATTATCATTATTATAATTATTTCCAGGGTTGTTGAGGCCGTTATACAAATGAAAAATTGAGTGTAATTTCCTTATGGAAAACTTCCTCCTTGGTGAAAGATAGGAACTAATTGGAAATGCAAAATATTCATGGGTTTAATAAAATTCAAAAATAGGAAATTCCGTTATTTCTGTGCCATTTTTTATAAAGGCTGCAAATGACCATGTATTAATGTTATAAAAAATAATGAAATTTGCAATCAGCGATATGGAAAAGTAGATGAAATGCGGATGTTGGAGAAATGTAGCACGGATATGATTTTAATTTTTCTTTTCCGCAATTATTCTAGTTCATATCGTGATAAATGATAAATATAGTCTACATCAACATCGATGATTATAATGATTTGTTGAGATAATTTAAATTTATCTATATCTATCTTAAAATTCCAATACAAATTCAGAAAGCATAAAATGCAATAATAATGATTAGTAAATTTTAATTAAACGAGCAGCAAAAATAATTCAGATTTGTAAATGTAATTCAGTTTGCAACAATTGTAATTCAGATTAGCCAAACGTAATTGAGAATACATGAAATGAAATTCAGAAGAGTTAAAATGCAAATCAGACTAATGTCAATTTTTGTTAAATAATAATTCAGTTTTTGATTTTAATGCAGCAATAATTATCACTCATTTTATAAATATTACTTAAATCAACTTCAATAGAATTTGAATTACAGAATGCTTTCTGAATTTCAAATGACAATTTTTGATTACATTTCATGATTGAGAATTAAATTCATAGCAATTCTAAATTAGTGACGTTTTCTGGATTACAATTCAAGATTTTATTGATTTAATACTTAGTAATGATACTTAGTAATATTTTTCTCTCTGAAATTTAATTATTAAATTGTTCACTAGTGAAACTCAAAAATATCCTTTCCACATACCTACATATCATTCCCATTCAACAACATACAACACAACAAACATATTTTAGTATTCATTATTCAGTTATGTGCTCGATTGCCAAAATAATTTTCTTTTTTATCCTGTTCTAGAATATTTATGACTAATTGCACGTAGCTAGTCACCAACATGTTCAATCGTTCTGTTGCTGCTTGAAGCAGAGACATTGTTGCTAATCGACGACAGAAAATATAAACAACAGCCACTCGTGGATAAATAGGAACACACACATTATATATACATCACCATCGAGCAGTAAGCTTGCGCAAAACGTATAAGGCAGAAGAACAAAACCGTCTGACCGTCCGTTGTCCCACTTTCGACATTCCAATCGAAGTCAACCATCGACCACGACGAAATCCACGCCAAGAAAATATCGTGTTTCTATTAATAAAAAATCTATACCCACCTCTTGGATTTACCCGTTCACAATTTGCATTTCTCGAAACAAATAGACGATTTTATTGCGGTACGAATGCAGAAAAAATTGCCAAAGCAACTTAATTAAACGGTTTACTTGTCGTCTGTGAATGCTTGAGTTGTTTGTTGACTTGCTGAGTGTGCCATCAGACCAGCAATAAAATGTAATTAACGCTTGAGGTCGTTGTGGAAGAGCTCGAGTAGTTGCGAGGAAAAATATAATTGCATTCAATTAGAGTTAATTATAAATCTTAGCGTTTGACTGACAATGAGTGTATAGGTCATAGTCGAGCTGTACAAATACTTGACACGCAAAAATTGCAATTTTCTATGGTATTTATTTGTTTATGTGACAATTACCACTAAACAATTGAATCAAACTATGTATTTAATAATTTTCCACGTGTGTTACTTGTAACTAAAATTCAATTTTATTCACAATGTGAAATAAGTAACGTACTTTATTTTAGAACTGAGAGAAATGAACTTTTATTTTACTCAAGACTAAAATCGATGAGAACTCACTAAATAAAGTGCTGGTATTTCAAATATTTAAGGTTTAAGGAACATAGTCGAACAAAATTTTGATAATTTACTTGTAAAATTTGACATAACTGAAAACATATCAGAAATTGTGGTAAGAATTTTGGATTTTGTGGCTTTTTAGATCATTATAGCAACTTTTCTCTGGTAAGATAAAACGTCTTATATCACACGTGAACCAAATGCCATTATAAACATCTCTCTCACTTATAATATAATCTACTATTTAAATATATTGATAAAAAAATGCTATATCTTAATCATCAACCAGCAATTTTAGCAATGATCAAAATATTTTTGGACTTGAATAAATTCAATAGTATTTATATTAATTTTGGAATTTTTTTTCAGTTCTAGAATCGACGTTATGATAGATAAATATAAGTAGTTTAAAAAAGTAAATATTAAGATTTTAAATTTAATTTTTTCAATAAATTTAGTATTATTATTTGTCAATAATTTGATTGGAATTTTTCCATGTCATATTTTTACCCAGGTTAATATAAAGTAAATATCTACAAAAAAGACCATAAGAAAACAAAGAAATAAGTAATGATTCAAAATATTACTGACTCACAATTCGCTTTTTGAATTTGACTGTTGTCATGTTATTTGCAACGTTGTTGGACCATGATTCACAATTTCGGTACAAAATCCAATGAATATGTATCAACGTTAATATGCATTCTTAAATAAACATGACAAGGCGTTTGCTATTTAATTAAAATGCATTATAGTTTCGAGCTAATTTCAATTTATCATTGCCAACAATAACATTGCAATAACATAGCATCAGGAATTGAATTCCAATACAACACTATGATATTGGATTTTCCCATTTGCCATTTATAAACAACAAAAGCATTCCATTTGCAAATAATAATGGCAAATAATAATGCCTGTTTTAATCTAATCTAACCTAAGCCAACCCAACCCAATTGAACCTACCAGCATATGATATAGATATTACTTGCAAATGTTGCAGATACTGACTGACATCGACAAAAGGTTTTTCTGGTATATGTTGTAACCACATCAATATTGCATGTGCAATTCTATTGCAATTCTTGTTTGCAAGAATGTATAAAGGTATTATGCACTAACATAAGATATATAAGAAAATTCTAGAGTGAAATATAGACATGAGATGATATTTAAATGTGATGGGATTCCATTGAAAGGATTTCGCAGAAATGATGTTGTAAATTATTTGCAAAAAGTTGTTAGTTCGGATTTTCTTTATAGTTAAATGTTTAACTAAAAACTTTTGATTTGTGAGTATTTTTGTTTTTATTATAAATTCTGAGATTCAAATAAAGTCAAGTTCCTAGCATGGAAATTTGTGAAAAGTTTTCGCTAAGAGTTTTTTCCAAGGGGTTTTCCAGAAATACATCTGAGTAATTGTTTAACAACCTGACTATGAACAATATAAAATACTCATTTTTGCATAAATCAAATTGCGTTATATAAGAAAAGATATAAAATTTTAGAAGATGAAATTGTTGATTGTTGAAAAGAGTATTTTATGTTGCTATGTTTTGTTGAAACAAACACTTAAAATTAATTAATTGAAAAAATCATCATCATCGAATAAATTTCAAATTTTTATTTGAATTTTATTTGAACAACATGAGGTCATTTATTATTTATAAATCTAAATTCACATTTTGCAAACGTTTATTATCTCTTTTAAGATTGTCTTCTCTTCGAAGAGTCATCGAAGAAAGTTTGGGGAAATTGAATCCATAATTGAGTTGAAAATTTTTATTTTACCATAATAATATAAAGAAAGAATAATATTATATCAACTCAAACCAAAACCAAAAGTTATCAAGCATCGATGCATAAATTACATAATAATTTCCTCGAACAGCCGCATATTAACTATAACTTTAATTGCAAATTTTAATAGAAACTCAACAAATGATGCAACTTCCAAGAAATATAATCTGATTCTCCATCCGGAATCCATCTCCTATACGTTTATATTACATTAGATTTCTTGATCTGACTTCAATGCTCAACGAGGAATAGCAACACAGTTAGTTGTAATACGACAAGCAACAATCCGGAATTTTTTCGAGGTGTGTTACGAAACGATCACGATTCGGAATAATATTAAACGAGTTTTGCGCCAGCAAAGCAATAACCATCGCGTTTACAATCAGTTATAAGTTTGATCATAATATATATATATTTTTTTGTCTCCACTTGCTGCAATTCGAGTCAAAGTAAAAACCAAACCTGTTCGGTTCAATCTGGCTGATCATGAAATTACCAATAGTTGAATATGCGAATTGCAGTGCGAAATTGAAATGGGATTTCGATTTAATGTCAGTCGATCGCAATTGAATCGATCAGCAGTAATTGAGTAATTGCATAATGAGTTTGTGCAAAAATGCGTTTGGTATTGTTTTGTTGCTGTCAATACGCGAATTGTCGTCGATTGGTAAAATGTACGTCAATGCTGCAAATTCATTTTTTCGTTATCATTGATAACACGTCAAGGTATTGTAATCCATTCGGACGTTTATTCAATGTGGGTTATTATCAACAGGGACAATTAACTTTTGAAATATTTCAATGAGGAACTATTTTGATAAGTATGAATTCAGTTGATAAGAATTTCTAGTTCTAATTATAACAATCATACAAAGAACTTTTTATGTTCAAAAAATAATGATTATAGGCAACATAATATACTTGTTTTGAAGTTCTTAATGACAAGCAAAATGTCATGTTTGGTAATTATGAAAATGTTCAAAAAAACGAAGCCTAAAGTATGAAATTCAGTTGATAAGACTTTTAGATCTAACTTTAAGAATCATGCAAAGAATTTTTATGTACGATTATAAAAAATAGAAATATATGAAAGAGATTGACAGCATCATTATAGGCAACACAATATACTTGTTTTGAAGTTTCTTATGTCAAAATAAATGGCAAAGTCTCTAATAAAACGAAAATCATCATATAATTTTACATATATATTTGGAAACATATAATTTTAATATAATAGTTACTAAAAGTAAAATTATACCAAGAATGTAAATTTGATTTGTGGATATTGGGATGCATATAATCATCTTGTTATAAAATTCTACCATTGCTGTCCTAAATTTACCCAAAGTTGGAAATCGGAATTTAGTAAAGGAAACCAAAATTTTAGCGCAGGTATAAAATCGGAGTTGAAGATTTTCTATTCACTGCACCTTCTTTACTCACAAAAGTCATTCTGAAGACATTTCTGGAATGTTAATTATTACCTGTTCGTCATGTCAGACAGTGCAGAAGATTCCAAACGACCGAAACGATAGAATGGATTGTTATCAGAATTACTCATCGATTGAAGAATTTCAAATTTCACTTTTCCTTCCAAACTACAAAAGAAACAACTCGAAAATCATTTCATTCAGAAAATTGCAAACAAATTAAGTCTTCAGTCGACATACATTACAAATAGGGCCAAGGCACATACACAATGCTTGATTTAATCAAGCAATAACTGACGTCTTATCATTTCATTACGCTTATCAAAATAACAAAATAACAAAGCCAGCATCATTGAATGTGACAAAAGCGGAGCAGCAATTGCAGACAAACTCTGATTGTTGTTCGTATTGTCTGGTCTGTTGTGATTGGTCTCATTTTGGATTAAGTTTGAAAATAAGGTTAATAACTCTTATCAAGGATTTAGCCAATAAGAATTTTCAGGGATTTCTTGAGTGAGTACTTGAATGGACTTTGAGTAAATATGTTTCCAATGAGACGGATTTTCTTAAGAGTGGATTAACCCAGAGGTTGAGCAATAATTGCGCTTAGAATGCGAAAGATATGAAGTGAACGTTTATGAAATAAATCCAAATTACGAGATGATCGCGTGCACGAAGAAGGATAAAGTCGTGCTGAGGCCACTGGCCTCTCGAAATGCCATCGACTGACATTTCTTTGTATACTCGACCAACCCATCCAACCATAGGTAGATACAATTACAAGAGAATAAGAGTATTTTCTTCTATTATATACACAATGAATTCTGCATGAATGCGTTTGACCATTGAGTAATAAAGTTATATGTTCTTACTGAAAAGTCTAACATATTGATGTTCATAATGTTCCTTAAGAATACCAAAAAGAACTTCTGTAAATTTTTAGACATATATTTTGATAAAAAAAACTTTTCCTCGGTTCAACATTACCAAAAAATCATGAGAAAAAGTAACCAAATCTACTCTTTTGTGATAATTGCTCGTTGTATACTGAAACCAACAGAAATTTGTGTGCAAAATTACAACTAGTCTTTGCTTTTGTGTGCTGACCATTTTACCACAATTACAGCCACAGCCAAACTTACTTTCCCTTTGCTCTTTCATGCACATTGCTTTTAAATCTACCAGTTTTACTGCAGACTGTTGCGTTCAGTTGCTTTTAGTTGCTTTTGGTTGCTTTCCTTCTTACAAGAAATCTTTGCGTCTACATGCTGTTTGAACCATGGAATGACTCAGTTAATGACTAAATAACTTACCAGGTATCATATGATACATCCGTTCATTTGCCCTTTACAGTTTTACTATTACTTCTAGATAAAAGAATTTCAAAAATTGTATCCAACAGAAGGAAAATGAAGAAGATGAAGAAAAGTTTGGAGTCAAATTTTGCCCTCAGAGGAAATTAATTCTAGATTCAAATTATATGTTTAATAATTAGCTTGCTATGTGAATCTTAATAATTAAAGATTAAGATAATTGAGATTTAATTTTACTATCTAAATAATTACATCTAATCTCAGCTTAATTAAGGAGTATTGTAACTTGTCAAAAGAGGGTGATAAAAGTCAGGAAACTTACTTAATAATAAAGAAAATAGAAATGAACAGAAAATAGAAATTCTTGTTGTTTTAGTTTCTTTGATTTTTGTGATTTGTTAGAAATGAAATAGTAGTGCACTCTAGATCAATTTGGTTGGTAAATTTACACATGGCATAAATTTATCAAATTTATCCAAAAAGTAATAAGTTAACACATAATTGACACTAATTGTTAAATCAGAAGAGGATTAGAATGTCCTTCAAAATTTGCATTATACGTTCTTGTTGAGCATTACATCAAGCACAATTTGTACTTTCATTTACCTTCACATCAATGCTGAATACAACGTAACAGATAACATCCATGCGTTTCTGTCAAAGAACTATACTGGAAATTCAAATGGTAATTTCTAACGATTTACTTTATATAACTAATAAGTAATGACTGTAACAGCTTTCATAGGAACAAAAAAAAATACGAATACAAAAACTAGGATTTTAATTTGTTATGCTCCGCTGATGTTTACCAATTCGTCAACACCAACGAACATCAACAACACAGCATGGCAAACAATATTTGTTAACAATAACAACAAATATGACAATGCCCAAACGACTGAATTTATATCATCCATGCTCGGTGCTGTTTGAACGAACGAGCACGCGCATGCGTTTTCATTCAATCGATGGTATTATTTACCGTCATGACATGACGCAATTTGTTGCTATCCAATTGGACCAACTTTTCGTGATTTCCTTTACATAACCCACAACGTTGAAATGGAGTATCGTGCAAGACTTACCATACGCACACTTCTTGGTAATGATTTAATTGCAGCTTGCAGTTATTATCCACTTGGCTCCTCGTCTAATCGAATTATCCCTGAGCGAACGCACTCGCGCACTTATAAGTGAACAGTGCACGGGGTCACTTGTTGGTCCACGCTGACTCGGAATGCAAGTCGACGCGACGACCATCAACACGAACTGGACTGGTCGACACGAGGAATATTGTTCGGCTACTAGCGCACTAGCTACTCGCACTTGTATGCTTGTGTACTCATGCCACACCGAGTGCGGACTAAGCGTGCTCGCAGTGGGAGTCACTCGGTGCACCTAGGTGTCCTCTCCACCGTGTGCACTATCGCTGTGCACGTCGACGATGACGGGGGAAGCCAGATCACGTGCTCAATGCGAACGTAAATTGTTGATCGTGTTGGTTTGTATGCGAGTTGTTGAAGGCGCCGACTCGTTAGTTGTTTTGGTTGTGTTATGAGTCAGAGTTTGCTATGGAAACGGTGGAAAGTCGTCCTTGTATGCTTTGCTAGTTTTCCTGGTTTTTCCGACTAGTCCGACTTTTTTCGACTAATCTCTTGGAAGGAGGGAGTTCAACTGCCACGGGGAAACTTTCATAATACAAATCTGCGTTCTATTTGAGCTATTTTTTACGGTTTAGGAAATGATGTACCTAGAGCGTAATTAGATTATGGGTATTAGCATAATTTAATATTGAGTTGTTTGTTGTTAGTTGGTTTGTTTGAAGGACAGGTGCAAGTTGATTCAGTTTGTATGGTGGTTCCATGTAAAACGGAATGTTTAATTGGAGGTTGATGTGAATATTAAGTCAACTTGTTGAAGTTTATGTAAATTTGTAGGTTAACGTTAAAGGATTTCAAGGATTACATATTATGAAAAATAAACATGTTCAATAGGAACTTGAAAAGTTCTAAGTTTCATGGAGTCAGACCTTCAGAAATAAAGTTTGGTTTTGTAGTAAGGAGAGTTGGTAACAAGTCTTATTATCCTGTATGTAAGTTGGAGATCTAGAGAGGTTACAATATTCCAAATGAATGTATGATAATTTCCAAGATGTTCTGGCAGTACAGAATGACAATAGGTTTTACAAAATCTCCAACAATTTTGTCCCAGTTCTTTCATCTTGGATATTTTTGAAATTATGTACTTTGAAAGTACAAGCTAGAGATAGTCAGAACTCTTCAAATGATCAAATATCCTTATATCATTCTGGTGATGAAATTGTTGCTATAATCATGATAGCTTTAAAAAAGGAAGTTTGTTTAGTTTGTATGGTGATACTATGTAAAATGGTATGTTTCATTGGATGTTGATTTGAATATGAAATCAACCTGTAGATCGGTATGGAAATTTGTAGGTTAACGTTCAAAGAGTTCAAGGAATTCAAGGATTACTATCAATAGTATACATTTACACAAGGAACTTGTTACTTGAGAAGTTTTCGGTTTCAAGGATTTACAGAGAGTGGTCAGATGTTCAGAAATAAAGTTTGTTTTTATAGCAAGAAAGAATTTGTATTAGTTCTATATATCCTGGAAGTAAGTTGGATAACAATAGACGTTATATCTATCCAATTGAATATATGATAATTTCCTATATGTTTCTGCAGTGAATAATCGATTTCATCCCAGTTCTTTCATCTTGGATATTTTGGAGATTACATTGAGACTAAAATATAAGCTAAAGATAATTTTCAAAAGATTTCCTCCATAGGCAGACATTTTTCTGAAACATCAATTATCTTCATATACATTAGGTGGATGGTATAAATAAGATAATATCGATAGCAATTCCAAATTTTATTATAATCATGATAACAGCAACAATTTAAAAATAATTTAAATAATAATAATAATCAGATCCATGATTCTAATAGGTCTTTCATTATTTATCAGTCCTATGCATTGCTTTTATTAATTGACAAAATTATAATAATGTATTATTTATTTAACACACTCCTATTCAGCTATCCTTCTAGAAAATATTCTTCAGCTTGGAAGCAAAGATTTGGTAAACTGCCAGTTTGATAGGAGAAGATTATCGATAAATATGGTCAAAACACATTAAATTAAAAAACAGAAATGAATGAAACTGCAGTTATTTAAAACAAAATATTATAAATTGTTTTTTTTTTAATAGTCTACTATATTACAAGTATCAGAAATGCAAAATTATTAATTAACCCACAAAGTTCACTAGTTTAAGATATAATTTCTCACACGTGTGGTAAACGACGTTTTATCCTGCTACAATGGTTGAAGAGGTCACGAAACAAAAGTTGTTCCCAAAATTGATATGATATGACATGTCAAATGTTATAAGTAAATCATCAAAATCTTGTTTGACTATTCACATTATGATCATGTTTGTCGAATCTTAAATATTTCCACAATATTCAATTTTATTCACTGGTAATACACATATTTAATACTAGATTACAAGCTCAAGTAAGATAAATTTAATATATTACAGTTTTACAACAGATAGAGTAAAATTTCATTTTACTGAATTCCAAATAAATTTCTGACTAACTAAGCAATAACAATAAATTTTCTTGATCCAAAATGATCCCCACTAAAACTTACAGCTATGATACTAAAATCGATAGCAATAACACTAACAATAAAATAATTCTGCTGCAAAAGCACTCTATCATCGATGAAACGTTTCACATAAAAGTCATAACTTTCCTAAAATGTGTAATCCAAACCAACCCACTAATAAAATTTGATATCCCAATTAATATTTAGGCTGCATTTCAATTTTTCCCTCATTATTTGATTTCATTTCATTTAACTTGTTGTATCTAAGCATATTAAAAACTATATAAATTACAAACTAATAAATTAACATCAGATATTGCACCAAAATTAATTAAATTTCAAAATCAAAAAGGCGGCTAATAAGAGGTTTTCACTTTTGGATGCTCTAAAAACTTCTCGTCGGTAATTAATGAACCACTCAGGTGCGCAATTAGTGGTAGAAAAATTAAATTAAATTCGAAATTGAAGTGATTTCAGCAGGAATTTGCTGTGATGTGGGCCTATAAAATTTCCGCACTCGATTTACTCGCAATGGAATGAACTGGTAAAAAAAAGTTATTGCTGACAAATTGCTTGACGAGAAGGTTGAATATGTGATGTGTTGATTAACAAACCGGAACGTGATGCGCACTGTTTACGTTTAATTTTAGAGTACAACCATTTTCCTCTCTGTTTACTAATTTACGCAGTTGATGGTGTTCGAATTGCGCAATAGATTTGTTGCATTTGACCAGGAAAGTGTGTTTAATGATGCTGCTAGCTTGGGGAATGTATAAGAGTTGTCAGTGGTTCAAATTCAGAAGAAATGTAATTTAGATTTTTAAATGAAATAGAGAATGTTTCAAATGAATTTCAAATCTTGAATTGTAATCCAAAAAATACATGGTGTGTGCTTAACATCACACGATAGAAGTGAAAACGTCAACAGGGGTGTTATACGAAATACAATTTGTTTTTATAATTACCACGCAAAAACAGATTGTTTAAGTGAAAACTTAAATCATGCTCTTTAAAATGCTTTTTTAATCATCAAAATCGGTCAAATAGTTCTTGAGATATATGAAAAAAGATTTCCTATAGGAATACATTATGTGAAGTAACGCAGCTGTTATTTATTCTTTCTATTATATTCGACCCTCGTGCAGTGCGCTGCGGTTGCATTCCTCGCATTCCGATC
>JARJDZ010009309.1:0-12871 GCA_030264555.1 Aleochara sp. GC000083 | reverse complement strand
GAAGGATCCGGAGGGTCCGGATTGTCATCTGACGGAACGTACATCAGATTTGGTTCAGTAAGTTTCGGTTATGCGTCTATTGAACACGTCTGTTTACTTCGGTGTCTGACACGCGAATGTGCAAAGAATATTTTTTGATTCTATGAAATTTGTACATTAAAAATAAAATTTAAATTTCTATTAATAAAAAGTTAGTAAAACAATTTCAAGAAAATTTAATCATCTACTAAACAAAAAATAACTGCACCATTATTTTTGCAATATTTCATATCTTTGGCAAAAATTCGCAAAACAAATTATTTGCAAATTTTAAAAATTTAAAAATTTCACCCACAGATGGTCCCTCATGTATCATTTTAGCAACAAATTCACTCAAATCCATTCAACCAGTCTTAAAATCGAGTAAACTATGTAGAAGTCTTTGAGTGTGTATGTTGTTAGTTTACTCAGCAACTAAATTTAGTTTACTTTTTAACTTCTCACTGTTTACGTTCATTCGGAGAACGTTTTTTAAGATAACTCACTTCACATGCACTCATACTCATACTCATTCCTTCACGTCTATTGCTTGAAAACTAGTTGATAAGTAACTAACCAAGAAACCTCATGTGTGTCATCACAAATTCCAACATTCCATCGAAAAGTAAGTAAATGTCTCACATTCATCAGTAGCAATGATATAGTTACAACTATAAAATTGAATTTTTAGGATATTTTAGAATTTTTTCGAAATGTTTGAGTTCATTCACCCTGCTAGAGCTCATCACTCGATTTGTTTATCGCTAAGCGTGTTTTATTGCATCTTGGATTACATCCGAGGCGTTTTGTTCGCGCAAATTTGCCATTCGCGAACGAATTCCATGCGGCAGTGTTGTGTGCGGCCGAAAGATAAACACATTTATAGCTCGAGTGTTTAAATAATAATATTTCATTACGGTCGGCGTAAATATTTCACGCACGAATGGCGCGTATACATAGTTTGCTGGTTTATTAGTTTTTCCGGCTGGCACATTTTTTTTTGGGTTTTGTGGTGCAGAGTTTGATGCGATTTCCGTTGTCCATGAGATTTGATTATTTTGTTTGGCGTGATTTCCCGGAAAATGCGAATTTTCACGTACTATCTGATTGTTGTATACGACTTTTTGAAGTATTTGTTTTACAGGAAAATTTTAATTATGCAAAAATTATTTTTTGTTATCTATTTTTACATCAATTGAAATCGAATTTTGCAAAAATTGTTATTTATGGAATAACGTTTAAAATGATGTATGATATGAAAACATTATCTATTGGAAATTATGAAAATTTTAGTCCCAAAGTTGGATAATTAAAAAAAACTTTTCTGCAATTTTTTATTATTAATTTTAATTTTTTTCTGAAATTTCTGAACTGAATTTTTATAGAATTTAATAATATTTTAAATAAACCTATTATGCCTGTATTTATTTCTATTTTTTAATTATTAAATTATTAAATATTTCAATTTGAAATTCATTGTTAAAATTTTACACTCTTAAAAAAATTGTCTTCTTCAATGTGAAATATTTTCTAAAATATTCAATCTATCAAAATGGTTTTTAAAGTTTCATTTAGTCCGTTAAATATGCTTAAAATAAGCTATTAGATTGCTTAATTAATTTTCAGAAACAATAAAAAATTAATATCAAAATTGAACAATCAAATTGCTTTTATTTTCTATCTGTATAAAAATTTCATCTCATTCAAAAAGTCATATCTTCGAATGTATTTAACCAATTTCAATAATTTTAACGATAATTTAAAGATATTTTTAATAACTTTTTAGTACATGTTTTAATTTATTCGAAGAAAAATCCGAAAATGTAAATATTTTGCTTAAAAAATTTAGTTTCATTTTGATCCAAAAAATGCATCATTTTTTTAATTGCATATATTTTCTTAACCCATTTATCAATCAGTATAATTCTTAAAGATTCTTATAGCTGGTTAAATATCCTTTAAAATGAGCTATTAGATGACTTGATTACTCTTTAAAAACTATAAAAAATTGCTTGCAAAAATTATCAATTTTATAGATTTATTTCTTATAAAAATTAATTTTTATCCAGTTCATCAAGTCATATCTTTGAAAGTATTTGAGTAAATTTAATCAATCCAAGTCCAATTTGCAGATATTTTTAACACCTTTTTACTGTACATATGCATTTTTCCGAAGGAAATCTGAAAACTCAATTATTTTGCTTCGAAATGTCCTATTCCGATTTTGATCCTAAAAATGAATCATCATATTTAATGACGTATATTTTCTTAACCCTTTTACCTATTGTTATAATTTTTAAAAATTCATGAAACCAGTTAAATATCCTTTTAAATGAACTATTAGATGACTTAATTACTCTTCAAGAACTATGAAAAATTTGCTCGCAAATATTGACAATCTAATAACCTGAGATTAAAATTTTTTCCAGGACATTAAATTTCAAAACCTCATATCTTCGAAAATATTTGACCAAATTTAAAAATTTCAAAGGTAGTTTAAAGAACTTTTTATTATATATCAAATGGTTATATTCATTTGTTAATTGAAGATCTAAAATTTTCAATATTTTACTTAGAAACTTTCATGTCAGTTTGGTCCTTTAAAATTCATCCTCGATTTTAAAAGCGAATATTTTCTAAACAATTTGATTAATTTTAATAACTTTTAAAGATTTATGTAATCAGTTAAGTATCCTTTAAAATAAGCTTTCTGATGATTTAATAACTCGTCGGGAATTATGAAAATTTTGCATGCAAAATTCAACAATTAAATCGCGAATATTCTTAAAGTTATTTCTTTACTAGATTTTTAATAAGTCATATCTTCAAAAGTATCCCACTGAATTTAATTTTGTTTTTAGAATCTGAAAATACATTTAACTAGCTTTTAAATCAATATATGCAATTGTTTATTGAACTTTGAAAAATTATAAAATTTTGCGATTTAACAAAATAATTTTTTTAAATGCAATCCTTTCTTTAATCGCGTATATCTTCCAAACTAATTAGAGTATTTGAAATTTTCTTGAAAGTTCTCGAAGATAGATAAATTATCTTTAAAATAAACCCAACTTTAATAAAATCCTCCATTGGAAACCTCCAAAAATCCCCTTTTGAAATTACAAAACACAACCATGAAAATTAAGAATTCGCAATTCCAAAATTTCAAAATTAAAATTTCGAATCTAATTTTGTTTCTATAAGTGAAATATGTAAATATTATAGTATTTCACAAGAAAATCAACTCTTTTATAAAATTTACTTGTGCGAACATCCGATGACCTTTAAACATTTGGCAGGCAAACACGCAGACATAAAAAGTGCAAATTTGTCGCTTTCGCCACGATACGATCGCTGATCTCTCGCTCATTTCCCACGTCCTGCCGCCCCCGGAAGTCCATACACACCACATTGCGGCACTTCCTGTCTGGCGTTCGGCGAAAGCAGCCCCTTTTCGACGACCACCTGTTGATTTCCGTCGAGGACTGCCGCCCCACATTCGGATCGGCTGTAAACGGCGCCAGCGGTGGTGAATGCAGTCTGTTGGGGGCGGCGTGAAAATGAAAACAGTCTTCGGAAAACGGCTCGTTGACGTTGGCGGCGTGATAACGCGATAACGGTCGAAGAGGCGGCTAAAAAGGAAGCGCGAACAAGGCATTTTGGCGGCGGCAAATGAGGGGCATATTGTACACAATGCGGACGGAAATATGCGCGTAATTGTATTTCCGGGTCGTGAGAAATTAAGGAAAAAATAATTTTGTTAAAATTTTTGATGATAATATCTTAATTGGTTTATATTTTAGAGGAGGAATTTTCCAGAAGGATATTTTAATTATTATTTGAAAATTTGAGTTATGGATGCAAATAGATGCAATAATTGTTGTTATCATTTTTGTTTATGTGACTCATATCGACATAAAAAAGACATAAAATTAATATAACAGTGAGATCACTTCAATTTTATTACTGTAATTGTCATGATAAAAATTAGTGCATAAAAACAATAAATTTTACTACTGAGAAAAAACATATTTTTAAATTGTTGATAGGACTCATTTATATGTCATTGAAAAGGCAATTAAAAATACTTTCAAAAACTGTTTTTACAATTGTTGTAAGTCAATTTCTTATTTAAAAAATCAACATTTAAAATGGAAGTTTAAATAATTTATTTGTAATTTTCTTTTATCTAGTTTCATGGGAAAATTCTTAAACTTCTTATTTTCAAATTCTAAATTTTAAAATACCAGATTTACGGGAATTTAATTATCTATAAAACGCGATAATCCTCTTCGTTATCAATAAAATATTTTGAAAGATATGATCACATTTATAAAAAATAAATTTGAAAATTTCAAGCTTAAAAGTTATGATTTTGTGTTCTGTTTCTATGTAGTTTGACCAGAAAATTTTCATATTTCCGGTTTTAAAATATCATATTTTTTGATACCAAATTGAAGAAAATTTAATTGTCTATAAAACAAGATTATTGTCATCCTTATCACTAAAATACTTTGAAAGATATCATCAGATAAATGAAAAATACAATTAGAAATTTTACTCGAACATGAAATTTTTTTCATTTAAGAAACAAATACATTTATTGAAAAGTTAAAATTATTGTAAATTTTAAAACATACGTAATTTAAGTGAATATAAATAGTACTTCAAAAAGATTTTAAAAAATTTAATGTTTACCTGGAAAAAAAATATTTAGAAAACTAAAACTTTGAAAGTAGATTTCCCCGAAAAAAAATATTATTTCAGACATCATCAATTAATACCAATTGTTTATACATTGGTTATACTTCTTCAAAGGAATATAAACTAATCGTGTTTACCATCTGTAAAACTAGAAATCGATTTTTGAAAATGTTTCATGTTTCTTTTCAATCAACAAGAAAAAAATTGCGAAATATTTACAGACAAAAACCAGACGTTTCAAAGATCATTTATTTGTTTAATTCTGGTGTGAAAATAATACCGGGATAACAAGTCGAAAAATCACTGAATATGTCTATGGAAAACCATCAAATGAACCGAAATATGATCGAGAACATTCAACAACTTAGAAATGGAGCTCGATGTTTATCTAAAAAATTCAAATCGAGACTAAACAAGAAGAAGGTTGTCGACTGAAATGTAGAAACTAAACTCGATGGAACGAGAATTGGGGCTCGAGATTTTATGTTTACATAAGTCTGCATCGATATATTGATGTGGTAAGTGGGAAAAAATACAAGAAATACAAGAAGTCGTCGATGGAGATGACCAAGGTCGGATGACACGTTTCGGCACTTAACGTGGTTTGTACTAAACATACGGTTTTCTCTTCGTTCAGGTTTCGTTTTTGGTGTTATTTCTAGAAGGAATTCCTTTGTTACTTTTATTTTTAGGTTAATATGAAGTTTCAATACCCAGAGATCAAAAATACTTGAAAAAATGTAAAATTTTCGCTTTTTTCGGTCGTTTAACTGCGTATAACTTTTAAACGGTTGAACCAATTAAACTAAAGTTAGAACCAAGTCGGAGGTCTTGAAGAGCACTTTCCAAAAAGCTATGGGTTAATGCCCTTTTGGCCACTGGTAGAGCAGAAATCGCCATGAAAGAAAAACATTGAAAAAAAAGTTTGTAGCGAAAAACGTGATATGAAATTTTTAAAATCGCTCGAGTTTTCAAAAATTTTCATATCTCCGAAACTAATGTACCGATTTGGATGATTTAAACGGGATTTATCATATTTTGGCGAAAAAATAACATTGGTCAGGGTCCCAAATCTGTCCGGAATTCAGAAATACCCGAACTGAAGAAATGGGCTCAAAGAAATGCAAAATTTTCGCTTTTTTTCGCTCCTTTAACTGCGTATAACATTCAAACTATTGCTCCAATTAAACTAAACATTGAACCAAATTGTAGGTCTTGATGAGCACTTTCCAAAAATCTATGGATTTATGCCCTTTTGGGCATGGGGAACATAGAATTTGCATTCGAAGAAAAAAATTGAAAAAAAAGTTTGTAGCGAAAAAAGCGATATGAAATTTTTAAAATCGCTCGAGTTTTCAAAAATTTTCATATCTCCGAAACTAATGGACCGATTTGGATGATTCAAACGGCGTTTATAGTATTTTGGCGAAAAAATAACATTGGTCATGGTCCCAAATTCATCCGGGACTCAGAAATACCCGAACCTGAGAAATGGGGTTCTAAAAATGCAAAATTTTCGCTTTTTTTCGCTCTTTTAACTGCGTATAACTTTTGAACCATTGGACCAATTTTACAAAAGTTGGAACCAAATTGTAGGTCCTGATGAGCACTTTCCAAAAATGTATGGGTTAATGCCCTTTTGCCAACTAGTAGAGCAGAAATCGCNAATTGGTAGAGCAGAAATCGGGTTGGAAGAAAAAAATTGAAAAAAAAGTTTGTAGCGATAAAAACGAAACGAAATTCTTTAAATCGCTCGAGTTTTCAAAAATTTTCATATCTCCGGAACGAATGGACCGATTTGGATGATTCGAACGGCATTTATCATATTTTGGCGAAAAAATAACATTGGTCATGGTCCCGAATTCGTCCGGGACTCAGAAATAACCGAACTTGAAAAATGGGGTTCTAAAAATGTAAAATTTTCGCTTTTTTTCGCTCCTTTAACTGCGTATAACTTTTGAACCATTGGGCCAAACTTACAAAAGTTGGAAACAAATTGTAGGTCTTGATGAACACTTTCCAAAAAGCTATGGGTTAGTGCCCTTTTGGCAACTAGTAGAATAAAAATCGCATTGGAAGAAAAAAATTGCAAAAAAAGTTTGTAGCGAAAAAACGATACGAAATTATTAAAATCGCTCGAGGTTTAAAAAAAATTCATATCTCCGGAACTAATGGACCGATTTGGATGATTGAAACGGCATTTATAGTATTTTGAGGAAAAAATAACATTAGTCATGGTCCCGAATTCGGCCGGGACTCAGAAATACCTGAACTTGAAAAATGGGGTCCTAAATATGCAAAATTTTCGCTTTTTTTCGCTTCTTTAACTCCGTATAACTTTTGAACCATTGGACCAATTAAACAAAAGTTGGAACCAAATTGTAGGTCTTGATGAGCACTTTCCAAAAATCTATGGGTTAATGCCCTTTTGGCTACTGGTAGAGCAGAAATCGCAATCAAAGAAAAAAGTTGAAAAAAAGTTTGTAGCGTAAAAATTGATACGAAATTCTTAAAATCGCTCGAGTTTTCAAAAATTTTCATATCTCCGAAACTAATGGATCGATTTGCATGATTCAAACGGCATTAATAGTATTTTGACGAAAAAATAACATTGGTCATGTTCCCGAATTCGTCCGGGATTTGGAAATACCCGAATTAGCAAAATGTGGTGTCTTATAATGCGAAATTTTTGCTTTTTTGCTTGTGTTTCATCCCAGATCGATTCACATCTTGCACATCTTTTAATCAATTCAAATGAAATCTTAATTTAAACCGATTGGTCCATCTATCACAGAATCACATCATTAACAACCATATCAACTATAAACAAGAACAACAAGCAATTGAATATGTCAAACGAGAAAAACCAATGCCTATTTTTGTCAATCTCTTGCATGCACCAAACAAACGTCATTCAAGTCATAACATTAAGATTAATTTACATGGCTTTTTTATGTCTCTGATAACCTAATTTTTGAACGTCATTGGCGTGATCGTATAATTAATTCATGGATAGCTGAATATACGAGCCAGCCATAAATGTTGCTAATTATTCAATGAAGTCGTGTATTTATAAACATCAACTCGAGTTAAGAATGAATGACGACACTTCATTTTTAATTAACTAATTAACTAACCAAGAAGTTTTTTCTTAATATATATTTCATTTCACTTTTAAGATAACTTTTTTTCATCATAGTCATTTTTTAATTTCCAATTTAAATACAATTGAATTTTAAATAACAATTAAATATCTCAAGAAATTTTCAGTCCAAGAAATTCAAAAACTTTGAAAACTTTAAAAATGCAACTTTGAGACTTTAACTTCCTTGAAACAATGAACAAACAACTTAATTGTTATAACAATATTAATTGCAGTTCAAATTTACAATAAGCTTCCAACACCTTATACAGTAAAGTCTTTGTTTCTTTGTTAACTTGAAACTGTAAGTTTGACTAACCTCCATCTTTCATCCCATACAAGAATATTCCATGAACTCTCTGGCTGCATTAGAAAATATTTACTTTAAAAGAGATTTTCCGCTGGTCATTAACTTCAAAATGCTTCATTTCAAATATGTAATCGTAAACGCAACAGTAATAATCTTCGTGAATTGTGCATCAAATGTTTCTCGTTTGAATCCTACGCAAAATTACGTTCACTCGAAATGCGCACTTCCAGTCTACAAACTAATAGTTAACCTGCATATTTATACAAATTTATATTATCTAACGTTTCTGTTTACGGTTCGTGCTGGTTCATCTTCTTCTTCATTGCTTTGCTACTTTTCTTTAGTGAGAGAATTTAGTCAAATGAAAGGAAAATAAATTTGTTTAACGTATTAGACCACCTGGAATATGTTAATGAAGAGGAGTTTTATTTCCGGAAGGAATTTTGCAAATCTGAAAACGGCACTTGAAAGTACATTAAATTTCCAATAAAATGATGTTTGAATTATTTTTATAGGATTTGTACTTTCTGAGAAATTGCTGATTGGAAATTGATGATTAAATATAGAATAAAGGGAAATGAAAATAATGATTTTAACTCAAATTGACGACAATACCAATAGCATTTCTAGATGGAATTTTGCAAATGACTAAACTCCAATCCAAAGTACATTAAATTATCTCTAAAATAAGGTCTGAATATTTTGGATGGGACTTCCGGTTCCGAAATAATACATAAAAGATTAAGTAATTGTGATCATTATGTCTAAGTAAATTGACGACAATACCAATAGAATTTCCGGGCGGAATTTTGAAAATCCGCAAACAACATTTGAAAGTACATTAAATTTCCAATAAAATGATGTCTGAATTATTTTTATAGGATTTGTACTTTCTGAGAAATTGTTGACAGAAAATTGATGATTAAATGTAGAAAAAAGGGAAATAAAAATAATGATTTTAACTCAAATTGACGACAATACCAATAGCATTTCCGACTGGAATTTTGCAAATCCGTAAACGGCATTTGAAAGTACATTAAATTTCCAATAAAATGATGTCTGAATTATTTTCATAGTACATGAACTTTCTGAGAAATTACTGATAGAAAATTTATCATTGAAAATAGGAATAAGGGAAATAAAAAATAATGATTTTAAGTCAAATTGACGACAATACCAATAGCATTTCCAACTGGAATTTTGCAAATCCGTAAACGGCATTTGAGAGTACATTAAATTTCCAATAAAATAATACCTGAATCATTTTTATAGGACCTGAACTTTCGGAGAAATTACTAATTGAAAATTGATGATTAAAAATAAGGAAAATGATATATTCAAGAAAATTAAAAATTTTCAAGTTGTAAACTGTAATTTTTCGAATATTTTAAGTCATAGAGGAAAATCCTACAGGATACATGAAGAGAAAAGAGAAAAAATTAGAATTAATGAGAGTTCTTTTTTAGTTCCCAATGGTGTAAACATTTGTTTAACTGTTGTTCTTCAGGGAAATAATTAATTTTTATGAATATAAATGAAACTCGGTTTGTATTTGAAAATTTTGAGTTAAATATTACTGGTTAAAAAAGATTGCATATAATTTAAAACTTTCAAGAACTAAAACTTATGAAACTAGTAATTATATTTTGAGAAATGTTTTCAGTTTTCAAAATTAAATTAAAATTATTTTCAGAAATCAAAATACATCAAATTTTTTGTCAAATTAAATAGAATTACATTTACTATGAACTGATTATGTTATTTATTTATTTTATTAATTTTAAATTGCTTTAAAACGAATTTAAAGTTGAACGAAGAAAAACTAAGAAAGTTTAAATATAATTAACATTTTAAGATATTTACAAATGAAGAAGTAATTTATAAAAGTTATCAAATTTAAGGTAATTTAATTATCTATCGATCATTAATGTTGTTTTTTCTTTGGAAAATAAATTAAAGTTTCAATTAAATAAAATAAACGATTGTGGAGTTATTTGAAAATTTGGAATACTTTTTGTTTCAAAGTTTTTTAAAGTTATTGAATTTGTGAAATTAATTGATGAACAATAACAGAATGCAAAACTGATGCCTTTGAATGAGTACCAAGAATATATGGATAATTTATGCAACATTTCTTGAAGAAAACGTGTCATAATTACTTAAGGTGTGTCTCAACAATTGGCGCCAAGAACGATTTCCTTTATTCATTTTTGGATTTTTATGGGCCTAGGTCATTGTTCACAGTCGTAGAATGTCGTACCTGAAAAAGGAAATCAGACAATAATTAGTAATCAGAAATATAATTGCAATTATTAGTTCTGTAATTTTAATTACGAATCACAAATTCAAATCATTATTCATTTTCACATTCTATAAATTTCTTCTTAGCAAATTTCAAATTTACAAATCTCTTGATGAACAAAAATTCAATTAATGAAAACTTGTAAAAAAGTAGTAGAAAAAATTCACAGTTTTGATTGAAATTTTTATTGGTAAAAATTTGTAAAAAATAGCAATTAAGAAAATAATATTTTTGGGTTTTTTGGATCTTTAAGTTTCTAAGTTGATGAATGAAGAAACATTTGTAAAATTTCATAATAGTGTCATTAACATTTGAATATTTGAATGGATTAATGCAACGAATCGTGTGGGCAGAAGAAGTAAACAATTCGAACAATAAATTGTCGCGTCTGAGACGTTTCTTTTGAATCGACGACATTGAACATTCGAACCAGAGCCGATTAACGTGTCTGAAACGTAGGTGTTTGAATGACTTTGTCTTCAGCAACCGAAGGAAGGAAGAACCATCGAGGAGCACGTTCCAAGAGACCATCCAAAGATGGTATGTCTTCTAGACTCTATTGCTTGGGTCAAAGTCTTGCATTCTATTATGGTTTAATGGCTCAATGTTCAAACTGGAGGCAAGTAAATCAAGAAGAGACAGTACAAAGAACTTGGAGAACTGGAGGAAGTCTTAATATTAGATGAAGAACTAATCCAAAAGATGAAAAATTTCGGTTCTAAAATTACAACATCAGAGATTTCTATTTTTTGAAGTGATTTCCGGAATTGCAAAAAAATATTTCCGGATTGTAGATTAATGCAAATGATGGTACAAAAACTGGAGGAATTGAAGAACTAAATGAAGAACTAAACCAAAAGGTTTAAAATTTTGTTGAAATTCATTAAGAACCAAAATTATAATTTAAGAGATTTCATTTTTTATGTGATCTTTTGCATTGCAAAAATGAGTTCTGGATTGTAATTTTATATTGGAGACTAAAGAAAGAACTGGAGGAATTTTTAATACCCTGAAGAACTAAATCAGAAGGTATCAAAATTTTTGGAAATTCATTAAGTATCAAAATTACAATTTAAGAAATTCCTATTTTTGAATACGTGATTTCTGATTTTTTGATTTCTTCTACTCCAAAAAAGTTTTTTAATTTTGTCTTAGAGATTATAGAAAGAACTGGAGGAAATTTTAGTTATCATTATAAAATTTAATCCAAAAATGAAAAAATGAAAAATTTTGCACAAATTTCTTAATTTTTAAGTTCTAAAATTACAACAGAAGACTCTTGATTTTTTAAACAATCTTCTGACCTTCAAAAAAAATCTAGAATGTAATTTCATGTTAATTAATTAACATCAATTGCAATCGAGATTGAACACGATATCATCGTATAATTATGCAAATGAGAGATTGAAATCCTGAGAAGAATGAGTTCCAAAAACAACAAGAAGTGGATGAGGTTGAAACTGAAACCTTTGGAACACGTTTTACTTCTTCTCTTTGAGAAGACTTCCAAAAGCAAGAACTTTTATCTGTGGTATCTCATCTCATCATTTCATTTCCTCTCTCTTCTTATTTCTTCTTCCATGTTTCATGTTTCTTGTTTCTTGTTTCTTATTTCTTATTTCATGTTTCAATTCAATTTTTAATGGTTCCTTTTACTCTTCGAATGTTTTTGTTGATTAACTTCCAAAGGATATAAATTAATACCAATAAATTTTCGAAAATTCAATTAATTTTGCAATTTTATGACTCATAATTACATCTTTCATACATATAATTAAGAACCAACATAAGTATACAAAATAATACCAAAAATTTTTCAAGGAAAATTAAATGGTTGACGATTGTGTTGAAATAACCTAGAAATTATTATAAACAATGCTGGTTTCTGTGCAACTGAAATGTGAAATGTAAAATTTACACATTTCCTTATCAGTTGTATAATAACGAATAAATAACTGCGAGTCATATTGCTGATAATCGTTGTGCAATGCCAAATTCTAGCCAATGGTTGACACATTTTCTCAGTCGTAGCCTCGAACCGCAAATAAACTAAAAGAGTATTTGTTGTAACATGCAAATGAGGTAATAATGTCATAGTTTGGTGCTAAAATATTTGCCAATTTCGAGCTTAATCTTAAAAATCACATCCAACAATTTTTTTTTATAATTTTAACATTTAAAAAATTAATAAGATAAATTTGTTATTTTATTTTTTTAATTGAATTTTTGTTGCAAAATTAAAATTTTATAATTTGCAAAATTTAAAATAATGAAGAAACATTTTCATTGAGTTATTTTTGATATTCCTATGAATTTTTGAACTCTCAATGGAATCCTGTAAATCCATTCAAAAAGTCATAAAGTTATTGCCCCAAGATGGAAAATCCTTGGAAAA
>JARJDZ010009308.1:0-23464 GCA_030264555.1 Aleochara sp. GC000083 | reverse complement strand
TCTGTTGGTAGAAACTTCATGTGACCTTGTACCGATTTCGATGTGTTTGAAGCATCATTTATATGGAGGTGTGGCATTCAAGCCATGAACCAAACTACGTCACGTGTTTCTCCCACATTTTACCGGTTCGGCGACGTCGACGACAAACATTGCACAATATTCAATTGTCGTGGAACACGTCACGCTGTTCTTTCGGCAGACACAGTTTTCCATAATAACCTGCGGCTTCTAAAACGTTTGTGTTTTAGTCTCAGTGATTCACACTAGTACTAAACAGCTTAACGAGGAATTCGCAGTAGCAGTCATTTGATACCAAGTGCATTTAAATAGATTCGCTCAACGTCGAGTCTTGTTTACATACGTATTAAACGAGCAAAGAACATGTCGTATCCACCGTATCAACAGGTTAGTACTAATTATCATATCAGTACTCATCAGATCAATAATTTACCTAGTTAGAAACTAACTGCACATTAATCAACACGAATTTGCATGTACACTGAAGATTCTGAAGATATTGAAGAAAGTGATACTCGTTCAATTTCATGATACACCAAAATAAACAAATGATGTTTCATTAGCTTGGCTTTTAATATCATCCATCAATTTTTTGTTAAATGTATCCATATGTGAAAGTCTTTAGCGAGTAACGTTGTTGTTGACGGTTCGTACGAACCTATAACGGACGCCTTATTGATTTTGTATAGGCGCCAGACGGCAATCAACCGCCATATCCACAACAGGGAGGAATGCCTTATCCTTCCTATCCGCAAGCGCCGTATCCTTCACAAGGCGTCTTCCCGCCGAGTGTTGGAATGCCACTAAACACGCCAATGTACATGCCGCAACCCTATGGAGGCGGCCCACCTGGTGGCTACCCTCCCTATCCTGGAGGACCACCTGGTATCCCTGGCTATCCTGGAGGAAGCGCTCCTGGTTACCCAGGAGGTGCTCCCGGATATCCTGGAGCTCCACCAGGTGGTGCACCAAGTTACCCAGGTGCTCCAGGTGGTGACACCGGCTATCCCGGGGCACCAGGTTATCCTAGTGGTCCTGTAGGTGCCCCTGGCTATCCTGGCGCACCACCTTCAGGCGGCTTCGAACCAGCATCAGCTGCATCCAGCTATACGCCACCAGCAAATGCCGTCCCGGTTTATCCCGGCCTCGGTGGTGGCAATTCCCACGGTACTAATACGCATAATGAAGTCAAGGTGAGACCATTTTGATCACATTCCTCTTCTATTCAAAAATTGTAACTTAAGATACCAATAAATTATAACATAAATTATTGAATGACAATTTGAAATTGATTGGTGATACAAATTGATTACTAGTGGTAATTCCGAAATGATTGGGAAAACCAGATCAAAAATCCCGTTGTTAATGATTCATTTGGGATTCCAGTTTTTTGTTGGGTAAAAGTTAGTACTGAACAAAGGTTGGTTGAATAAGCGGTACAATTTTATGGACCTTCAACTCGAGCTTCCACAATGCATTTTGTGGTAGATTATTGTTGATAACAGTGCTAACTCAGTTCATTCACACTGCAATATTAATTAAAAGTAGTAATCATAATTATGCTGCACTTCGAGCTCACAATAAATTAATCATCAGCAGTACTTTAGATAAATAAGTGGACTGAATAAAGCTTGGCATGTGTTGCTAATTCGTAACCGATGGCATCAATCCTCTCGATAAAAATAGAAACACTTGTGTGAGATTTCATTGTTCTGGCCCTGAATATTTTCTAGAATATTGCTCACTTTCTATTAAACTACAAAAAAAGTGCACCAAAAACTGCAATTAAATGATTCAAATTTTCCTAAAGTAGACTCTTCAATTAGAATCAAAACATTCCCATGATAAAATGTAATGTAACCATTTCCGTTTTACGATATCAACAAAATTCACAGGAAAATAAAAATTCCTGTAAAATGTTATTAAGTTGCAATGCATGTCTGATAATTGTAAATAACAGTCCATCAAATTGATATGACAATATGTTTCTAAAAAAACTCCACAAAATGTATTGTTTCAGGGTACACCAACTGTACGCCCAGCAGATCCTTTTGACCCAAGGGCTGATGCTGAAATTTTGCGCAAAGCAATGAAAGGATTTGGCACCGATGAAAAAGCCATCATCAACGTATTAGGAAGACGTACAAATTCCCAACGCTTGGAAATTGCACTTCAATTCAAAACTATGTATGGAAAGGTAAACATTTCACATGACCCTACTAACAAATTCTGGTTCAAAACTGGTACTTAAGAAATAATAACATTTCCATAAATTTGCAGGACTTGGTGAAAGACTTGAAGAGTGAAACCAGCGGCAAATTCGAAGACTTAATCGTGGCCTTAATGACCCCACTTCCAGCCTTCTACGCGAAGGAACTGAACCATGCTGTAAGTGGAATCGGTACCAACGAAGAGACCTTGATCGAAATCATGTGCTCAATGACAAATAATGAAATCCGCTGCATTAACGCCGCATACCAAAGTGGTGAGTTTCCGTTCCGCTCAAATGAAAACATCCGCTCATTACAATCTATTGTTTAGCATACTTCCGTTCCTTGGAGCAAGATCTCAAAGACGATACGTCCGGAACGTTCAAGCGCCTTATGGTATCCCTATGCACGGCCGGAAGGGATGAAAGTCCGCATGTTAATATGGCCCAAGCAACTGGGGATGCCCAAATGTTGCTCAATGCTGGTAAGCATTCAGGTTTCCTTTCAAATGTAAACGAAATTACTGAAGTTTCTGATTTGCTCATTAGGTGAATTAAGATGGGGCACAGATGAGTCCACATTCAATATGATCATGTGCCAAAGAAGTTATCCACATTTGCGATGCGTTTTCGAAGAGTATAAACGCATATCGGGTCATGAAATTGAAGATGCAGTCAAGAGTGAGTTTTCTGGAAATAGCGAAGATGGTCTTTTGGCAATTGTGCGTTGCGTACGCAATCGTTCTGGTTTTTATGCGAAAATGTTGCATGAAAGTGTGAAAGGAATGGGCACAAATGATAGACAACTTATTCGTTTGGTTGCAACTCGATGCGAAGTCGATATGGAAGATATTAAAGCTCATTATCAAGCCAAATATGAAGAGTCACTTAAAGATGCAATTACCGTAAGTTTAGTTCTATTAACATCTAAGATACAATAATTGTTTGTAAATTAATACTAATTAAATGTCGTTTGTTTTCAGGGCGATACATCTGGCGATTACAAAAAATTGTTGCTGTGCTTGATTGGGGAGTACTAATTTTTTCAAAGAGTTTATACTAATACGTACAAATACGTATACAAATGATACTTTTTAATGGTTTTAATGGATCAAAAATAGTTTTAAATCGTGTTAAAATTGTGGCCAACACTTTTCAATAATATGTCGTATTAATTCCTAATGCATCATAAATTTTAATGTTTAAATGATACCAGAAACTAGTCTCGTATAATCACAGTATACAGTATACTATCAAATTAAAATGTTATTTACTTCAAGTCTTCTATTTTCATATATCACACATGTTTGTATATTAACGTTATAAATCTGATGATATAATCTGATGATTTATAAAAATATATTCTCTGAAGAAAAATAACAAGTATGCCAGATTTCAATTTTATCTTCCACTTTATCTTAAAAAATTAAAATAAAATATTTCAATTTTACTGAAGAAAAAACCAAAATTCAAATTATTGCTTTACCAAATGTATCAACATTATTTCTCACTTGAAAGAATGAAATTTTTACCATTAAATATTGATTGAAAATACAAAATTGTGAAATTAAAAAGTTTGTGAAAGTCTTAAATTGTTTATAGATTTGTATATTGCCATACTTTATCATGATTTCAAATATGTTTCTCAATTGATACTTCAAAGCATAAACAATCAAAAGAATCTTCCCTTTTCATCTGTATATTCAAACCGCAATTAACAATGTAAGCAATTAGCATTATAAACAATTGTTATTTTACATCAGAACTACATAAGCAATATGATTAATTCCATCAGCTATCATCTTAATCCATATCGAAGGAAAACTACCGGAAATTAATCTTGGACCCCGGAAGAACAGGAAGCAATTTCAGGAACAAAATGTAATCCACTTCTTACAAATAACTACAACAAAAACAAGGCCTTATAAGATAGGTTAGGTAGGTAATATTAGCTTAAAATTCATTCGTTTTGAACATTCAAGCGTGATTAATAGATTGTCAGAGAATCATTAAATACATCCTACCTTTTTGAACAGTTGACACTGCTTCAGTACTCAATTTTCTTAAAGTTGAATTCACTAAACAATCTCACTTTTTGCATAAAGTTAAGGCGGGAAATAATCACATGAATTTGTGGTTATAAAAATGACCACATGGCGCTGTTCATAGCAAAATATTAGGCAACCCTGTATTCGTTATTTAAATAGCAAAAATAGTAACTTAATAATTAAATTTACTCTATAGGGGAAACGTTTGTCTAACTGTTTTATTAACTTTGAAATTATTATAAAAGTTATGTCTCTATTGATTTTATGTAACCTTGAGCTTGATAATGAAATACTACGCATGCCCTGCACACGGGAAAAACAGAACAGTGGATGTAGAGAATTCAAATTCCTCAGTTCTCACGAATCTCATGATACTTTCAGCATACACCCATCAGAACAGTGCTGTTTTAATAAAACAATCGAATTGATAGGCATTAATAACTATAGTGCTGAGAAATTTGCAAGTAAAAGTGCGATCAAAATATATTACTACTTGGCAAATAAAAAGTTAAAATACTTTGCGGGTGGTATTAGTGTATAGGGCGTACAGGGTAATTTTAACTAAATCAGCTGTGATCCTGCTGCAAGCTTGCAAAAAAAGAAGGAAGGGCGGCCAAGGACAACATTGAAACAAAATATAAACAAACATTGATCTCCAAAACCATACTTCAAGCATTTGCAGCTCTACCGTTTATTGTCACTCCTCGTTATTACAGAAGAGTTGCGTTTATTTGAATGTTATTGTTTTACTTTTGCAATAACTGTTTTAAGATATTTATTAATAATAATTTGAGTTTGTGTGTGGAGAACGCCTTCAACCCAAGGAATTGAACATAATGTCCAATACCATTTTAAAAATGGGTGAGTCTTATTCAAAATAATTGCAAATATTCACTTATTTAATTGTTAGGTTATGCATTGTGTAATATGAATAATATTATTTTTAGAGAACTTTGAGATGTTACGAAGTCTATATGATTTTCAAGCTACATATTCCAGGACCCTCACCTTCAAAGCAAATGACTATTTTATTCTACATCAAACAACAACCAAGCATAAAAATTGGTGGGAAGTAATAAACGAGCATGGGGAAATGGGCTACATCCCATCTAACTATGTAGAGTTGCAAGTTGTAACTCCTAGCTTTTACAATCAGTGGTTGGAGAATGTGATTGACTATGTAAGCAGAAATGAAGTGCCAGCTCAATTTCTGGCCTCTAATAAGAAGGAATTGCTAACACGTTTAAAAGATATGAAAAGGAAATTGGATTACAGCACAAATGAGAATGGCACTGGGCCTGAACTTTTGTACAAGAACAGTGAGGGGATGATTGAGTCTATTAGACATAGCATTGATAAATATGATGATGATGATTTGGACAAAAAGCCATCTAAGGAAAATTCGCTCGACAACGTGGATCGTGAAGAGCGACGAAAGTCGATCGAAAGTATTGCACTGCAAGATCCAACTATTAACAAGCAGAACGTATATGAGCTTGTTGAAAGCGTGAGGATTAACACGCAATTGTCGCATGAAATGTCTCGTGTTGCAGTAGCCACTGTCGTGCAGGGCTTGCATGAATTATTACCAGCTTCGGTATTCCCACATTTGAGCACGATCCTAACACATGCGGAAAATAATTTATCCGTGGACGACGTTCAAATTGAACAGACGCATGATGCTAGTCGATTGAAAATCATATTTCATGAGTTGACCTATTGTAAGGAGGATTCACAGCAGAGAAGTTGGATGTTACATGAGGATGAGGATACAATTAAAGATTATCTAATTGAACTCCGTTCTATACTTGTAAGTTATTTTATCTCTTAATTATATTTCATCTAATTGGCACTTTAACTGTAATTTCTCTCTTTCAGAGCAACGCTGATCCAAGTATTACAAAACATGTAATTTCCCAAGATCATTACCATGTAGTCAATACTCTCATTCAATATTATCAAATGGAGGTCCGATGGTCAATTCGGCAGCTATTGTTGCAAGTATTTGGCTGTATGTGTGGGTTGGAGAAAACAATACTGATTATCATGTTGAATTCGATTCTGCCTGGGGAATTGGCTCGCGATATGATGGCAAATCCAGGCAACTCTACGAAACTCAATTATTCAGCTTTACTTCTCACGATGATGTTTTCCATGGCGGAACCAATGCCTGTAACTCACCTAGGTAGAAAAACAGCAAAACCAGATCATTACAATGTTTTCATTCATATTATTTTTAGAATTTCTTGGTACATCTTTTATAAAATTCATCTTGGACAACATTGAGTGTCCACCAGAAGAAGACGAGGAGGAAGATATTCCTGATTTATTCATTAATTTTGTGCTGTCTTTCAATTTACAATTCGACGATCAAGCACCTGAAGATAATGTTGTCGTTCAAGCTCTCTCTGAACGTGATGGGGCGAGACATTTTACGGAGAAAACACTTTTGTTGTTTAATCGAGATGAGGACCCAGTTCGTATATTCGACCATGAACCAACGCCTCCACATTCCGTCGTAAAATTATTCAACGATTTGTTCAACAATAAGAAAACGGCTGATCTATTTTATACGAACGATGTGAAGGTCCTCATTGATATCACCGTGCGGAATATACTCGATTTGTCGGCGGGCGATACGGTAATTATATTTTCAATGAGTTTATTGTTATTTATGTCGTCCTCAATTGCTACTTGACGTTATTAACGAATTTATTAATCGCAGAGACGACATCAGTATATTGAGCTGTGTAGGCGAATCGTACGAAATACACAGTACCAGGACCACTTACATCAACGAGACGAGATTTTGAAATCCTTCACCAGAATTTTCTGCGAGGAATCTACCCAAAGCGTCAATGACCAGAAACTTGTCAAGGAAATTATTAACGAATTTCCGCAATACTTCAAGTAAATATTGGATTTAATTCTCCAATATTTAGGCACACAATTTCTTACACTTCTTTTTAATCATTTTAATATACATACATTAATGACACTTTTGGTGTCTGCACCCAAAGATCTTCGTAATTGTACTAGTTTCTTCAATGTCCAAAGAAAAGCAAATGCTATGACATCAAATTTACTATTATCATATGTGATATATTATTAGATATATTTATTGAAGATTTATTAGTATTTAGTTTAAAAAGTTTAATAGTTGTTTAATGATCAAATGCTGAATCATAATTCTTACAGATAATCAAATTTTGATTGGCATGTGACGAAACTAAAGTTGATTCATTCTTAAACAAGAGCTTTTATGTAAAATTCACATTATTTATAGTCGAATTCGAGCTGTTCAACTATAATTGCGTTTATTAGATATAGCATATTCTATTGCCAAGATGTAGCTGCACTAATTAGTACGGCTCCGCCTGTTTGCATTTTCTCCTTTGACGTTTGTGTGTTAGTTTTACGATGATATTAAAAGATAAGGAGTATTTACCCGTCTACTTTATGTAGGCGTTTATTGAGAAGTACATTGTGCCAAGATAATGTCAACTGTAAGACATGAGACTCGTTTCCAATATAGATAGCAGGGACAGAATGAACAGAATGTACGCAAAATCAGAATCAGACTAGTATATGATTTAAATAATGTTTGTTCTTATCAGCACAGATTACATTTTGTTTCAACGCGAAAAAACTTGTTTCCATTTCCAGGAAAAACTTGTTAAATTACGCATTTATTCTAGTTTTTAATTAGTAATGCATTATTAAAAACTTATTAAGAATAAGAAGATGACAAGGTCGAACTTATAGGCATGCTAATTGTAAGTGATAAATGAATATAAGAAGTTGATTGTATTGTTGTATGAGATGGATGTCGATAGCTTTGTTGAGTTTGTAAATGTATAAATGGCACAAAATTATTCTAAGTATTGAACAAGTTGCGAAATTATGAAAAAACTTAACTGGCCTAATTTTCCGTTTGATGTATAACATTAAGTGATATTCTAGTCTTTTTAAATGCACTTTAAACTAGTATATAATTATATTAAATTAATGTGAATACGAACGGAATGGTACAAATTCACAGGCAGAAATTGCATAAAAATGTCAAAACTACATTTGAATTAAAATTCAAATATTCTATCAAGTGCTTAATAAACTTGTCAAAGAATATCTATATTTTATGAAGAAATCAAGTAATATTGTATGTTATTCAGGAAATATTCATAGTAGACATATTTTATTATATAATATAAACTAATGTTTGCATTT
Source organism: Aleochara sp. GC000083 (assembly GCA_030264555.1). NCBI lineage: Eukaryota > Metazoa > Arthropoda > Insecta > Coleoptera > Staphylinidae > Aleochara > Aleochara sp. GC000083. Next base: position 14,962 of record JARJDZ010009308.1, on the reverse strand, counting down.
CTTTGAAATATTCAATACATATGAATTAGAATCTCTTTAAAATCACGATTTAGTTCTCAATAAATATATTGAAAAAGCAAATCGCTTTATAAACGTATAGGAATTCTCTGAAAGCTACAAATGTTTCCTCTGTTGATAAATTAGTTTTAAAAGTAATTGGGAAGTAATTAGGGTGGAGATAATAACGAGTTAATGTACAAATTATAATTTATTATATTTGGTAAATTGATATATAATTAACAATATCAACTTGATTGAAATACCAAACAAGAATTCAATGCAAACTCTCGAAACAAGAATACGTATCTTTTTGTTCAAATGTACATTGTTAAAAAAATATTGGTACCATTTTATTTCGCTGAAACGTTGCGTTAGAGCCAATGATGTTTGTTTATTCGCCAGTCATCATCTCCATGAATTCTGGAAATAGAACATTCGCTTTGTTATTTAAGTGTCCGGCATTAAACAATTTGTTCACGCTAACGCAAATGCGAATGGCATTGAACATTTCGGTCGTAAGTCCGTTCAAAATTTTGAATACGCGTTGACGTAACAAGCCAAATAAACCACCCGCTGAAACTCGGCAGCAGCGATAAATTAAACAGTGAAGGAAAAACATTTTTATAGGTTTTGCTGCTGATTACATTTCACGATTGAGTAATGTATATTGAATTTGTGCATGGTCGAATGAATTTGCTAGCTGATGATATACATGGATCAAAAGTATTTATAGTTGTTTTCTAAATTTATCAAAGAGGAAAAAATTATATGAGCGGGTGTTCTCGTGTTATGTTTACGCTTGATTGCACTTGTTTGAAATATGTGTTTTGTGCGTATTGCACATGTTATGTTATGTGTAGGTGTTTAGCTGAAAGACATTTATGAGTTGATTTTATCTTTCAAGAAGTTAGAATTGAGTTCACACATGTCGTAATTTTTCCGTTAAACTTTTCTAGATCTATCCCAAACTTACCATCAAAATCAACAGTGCCGGAACCATCGGAGTCAATTTCTTCAATCATCATATCTAATTCCTTGTCAGTGAGTTGATCATCAAGTTCACGAAGAATTTCGCGCAGACAACTTGTTGGAATATAACCGTTACCTTTAATTGAACCAAAAATGAAATATTTTCTTATAGGATTCTTAATTTGTTACCTTCTTTGTCATAAAGACGGAACGCTTCCTTCAACTCCTTTTGCATAGCTTCATCATCTTCTTCAACAATGAATTTGGCAGCGAGTGTAACGAATTCTTCAAATTCAAGACGTCCAGATTCTGTACGCGAAATTGTTAGTTTAGACAATGGATTCAAGGTAAATGAAATTCTTACTGTCAGCATCGACTTCATCGATTAATTCTTCCAGGATTTTCTTATCGAAAGGCTGACCCATGAGACGCAGGATATCAGCTACCATGTCCGTTGGGATGGAACCGGATTTTTGACTGTCGAAAGCCTCGAACGCCTTCTTCAAAACTACAATCAATTAGGAGACATCTTAGGTGAGAAATTTAAACTTTATTTTAAGTCATTGAGCATTGAAGTCCATAAATGTTGTAGCAAATAACTCAACAGGTGCATTATGATATAGTTTGCAATCAGTAGGACGCGTTTGCTACTATTATGCAATTATACTAATGGTCGCATTTAAATACAAATTCATATGATGGCACGGTTGCTCGCGAGTTTCGTGGCGCTTGCGACATTATTTTGATTTCAATTTACTTGGTATTTTGCACCCACTACACCTACCTACTCCTACGTCAATGCGAGGGATATGTTTGTCATGCCCGTTGCCCAAATTACCGAGCAAAGCACTCTCAATCAGGCAACAAAAATCTGAGCCGCAAGCCACTGAACAAGTCAGCATGATACTTCTTGACTTGAGATGCGATGGTTGCGCGTCCAAAAATACAAATTATAAACATTACTCATAACGAAACCGTCAGGTTGCGCATTTATCAAAGATAGCATGGAGATAAATAAGGTAAATATAATTCAAAGTATTCCAAAGTTTGCAACTGCTTGCCTACAAATCGCAATCTTCTCGTATGAAACACCTGGTGTATGGCAATTAAGAAAAAATCTCAGAGTTACAGTCGTCAAGAAGTCAAATATGTTTCAAATTTTGAGCGAAATTGTCGTTCTAATAGGCTAATGTCGTGTTATTTTTGTCATTTTTACGATTTCGCTGAATTTTACAATTTTCTTGACGAGCGCTAAATAATAAGTTTTTACACTTCCCGATTCTTTGACTCCTGCTGGCGCTCAGATGTTGCACGACGTTGATGTTTAATGGCTTTTGCGTAGGAGTTTATAGGTCTGTGACGATGACACAGCTCCATCAACTGGTATTTTTGATTTCGGAACATATCATCTCATATTTCCACGTTAAAATGCGAGGTTGTTATTACGACTTCCCAAAAAGAAAAATTACTTACCGGCGATTTGTTCTGGTGGTAATTCATCCTGAAATCATAGAAATAGAACTGTTATTTATCTGTATACTGATAAAAACGTGAATGGCAGGTTTTTAGCTTTTTACGTAACATTTGTGAAAAATTTTGCATTTAAATATATCATGAAAATGCTAGAGGCAGTTTTATTGCACCTGGCTAAAAGTCCTATTGAGTGATATGTGCGAAAATATATGAATAACAATATTTGCAATTTGAAATTTAACTTTTGCCATTTGGAAATTTTGAGTTTCAGGATACAACAAATTAATCTTTTAATTAATTGATATTCAATGACATTTTCAAATTTTAGTAGTGAGTTTGAAACTTTTATTCTAGTCTTATATTTTCATATCATTCAGTTGATTATCATGTTTGTTTCATAGATTTTTGATTTTAGTTGAATATTTTGGAAATCTATCCTTGAAGAATAGAAGAAAAATACTAATATCTCCAAGTTTTGTACTGATTCAGTTAACATTAAGAAAATTAAATCAAGATAGGGCTTAATTAAAGTTTTCACTGACTTTGAACTCTCTTGAAAACAAATGGTTTAGCATTCTGATAATCATCACTTAACACGTAATTTTTCTACAAAAACTTTTTATGTGGTCATAAAATTCACTCGCGAATAAAACCATTTCTTTGATCCTTAAACGTTTACTAACAAATCGTAACACTCTCAAAGTTGTCCAGAGCAATTAGATGAAACCAATTTAGAATCTTTTAGACTTAAGGATAAAATGTCTACGATTTTCAAAAAATTAACTAGTCATTAATATTTACCATGGTAATGTGTGTTGTTGTGTGTGTTGTGTGATAAACCAAAAAAGAAGGCGAAGTGTGGAAAATCCCACCAATGAAGCAGTTCGAGGTTTGAGCTTCACTGAAAGCTTCGTGAAGACTGAGTTATCCGCCGACGGAGGTGGAGTTGATGTATATTATCCTGTCGGGGCCGGTTATAGTGGTTTTCTATACGAATTTTCGCGCTTTGCTTTAATGCATACAAAGTACGCGCGAATCCATATTTCGTTGACCGTGCCGACCAATCCGAATGCGCTTTGGAAACGATAGCATTTCCAGTTTTTACCATTATTATTTTTAACTTTTTTCTTTGCATCCACAATTTGCACTCGCTGTACATCCACATCCCCGACACGTGATTACACTTGTTAACAGAGTTATTATTCGGCTGTGCTAAGGAAACAATTTAATCTTGATTGATGCTGTGTATAAAAACATTCGCTGTCTAATTTAATCATTTATAAAATAATTCATCTCGTTGAATGAACTCCCTTTGGAAAACATTTCAATCTTAAAAGAATTGTGATTTTTACACTTTGAGTGATGGCAAGTATGTTTATCTAAAGGTATCCAAATTAGTATTGCTTCAGTTTTTGTCAAGTTGTCAACGAGTGTTTTTCGTTTGTGCTACTTGAAACAAAGTTTCTTTCATTTCTGTGCAGAAATTTAAAAGGTTTCCCGGTATAAAACTGAATATTGTCCTGCTTAATTAATGCTAATTCATTGTAAACTTTTCCAATTATTTTGCAGTTAAATTAGCAACCAAATGCAAATATTTTAATTCATCTTATAAGTTTGAGTCAATTTAGATTGGATATATAATTGATATTAGTTAAGTTACATTTTATAATAGGATTATTAGCTTAGATTGATTATGCTCCGAATGAGAAGAGGAAAGTTGAGTTCAAAAAGTTTGAAATAACTCTTTCTCAAATTCTGTTTAGCAATTTCTGTTGAAGTAAGTTGAGCCAAAAATACAACTACAACGAATGGGACCCATTTATGGATAGTTTTCCGAATGGGACTCTATAGGATATATGATTTCGGTATATAAATGAAATAATTCTACAAGAAAATTTCAAAATCTTCTTAAAATTTCATTCAATAACCTACAATAATACCAATTAATAGTTAGGCCTGAGAAGAATATTTCTTAATATTTTTACTGTTCGAATGTAACAAAATTATTGCAATTGCAAAGCTTATTGCAATCTGAATTATCAAGTTGTCAAACTCCAAAAAGGACATTTAACCCTGGTATATCATCCTTCTTTTGATAATTCTATGACCCAAGAAATTTGGAGAAAATTAATATAATACTTTTATAATCATTTGAGTTTTTCTAAATTTTCACAAGAATAAATTGCCCGCCCCATGCATTTTAGATGGGCGCAACTACAGCCAGTTGTGTTGTATATGACCAATTAGTATATATTTCAAATTTGGTAAAGATTCGTTGAATCGTTTTGAAGAAAATCACAAACAAATTTTCGTCTAAATAAAAATGTAAACAAATAAATTAATAACAAACAATTTATTTGTTAAAAGTCAATGTTGAGTGTGCAGATATGTTTATACGTTTATAATAAATAAACGCTGAAAATTTGGTGCAGATTGAACGCTTCATTTCCGAGATATTTATGAAAATGTGAAAAAAAAATTAGCTCGTATCGAGTGAATTCAAGTTTGACAAGTCGCTTAAGGACGTTGCTAAGGAAGACCGAACTCGAGGTTTTTAACCTTAGCAACGCCAATGTAAATCAAATGAGAGCGGCCATCATGGATTTTCAAGGCTATGTTTCCGGGATTAAGGTTGCTCGGTTGTTTAACAGCTAATGTAAATTTCCATAAGAGATTTTTTGCGTGTAATTCAAAAACTATTTAACCGATTTTCTTGATTCAAAAACCATATTAAAGGGCGCATTTATTGCAATGCTTTGTCAGATTCAGATTTTCCAAAAATTCCATATTATTTAAATAATGAAATAATTTTAAAAACATAAAATTTGTGATGTATGATCATAATAAAATAATTATAACTTCTGAACCAATGAAGATATTAACTTCAATCTCTTACAGTTTGAAATATAATTAATTATCCTTCATGTTTCTTGTGTAGTAGTTAAATTAAACCGATAATTGTCTTATTATTTGTTGTAGTTTTTTCCACCTTTATTTATCAGGATGTTCATATAGGAAACGTTTAAATTCATAAATTAAACAAAGTCATGATAACTAAATTCATATATTTTATTCATCAGCATTTCTTACACATTGAAATAAATTAAGAAAATCATGACAATTCAACTGCATAACTTCAAAATTCAAAACTAATGTGATAACAAACTGCTATAAGTACAATAGAAAAGATAGAAAAGCTAGAAGACATTTGTTAAACACACATCAACACACAACATATGCATATGTATAAAATAATTAAGTCTTGCTTTAGTATTCAGTATATGTCTCTCCAGCGAAAATATATCAGAGGAAAAATTGTTGAAGAATTACTCCCCAGTCATCATTTCCATAAATTCTGAAATGTTAACAATTCAATTACTATTCAACCTATATATAGATTTAAAACTTATAAATTACCATCGAAATCAACTGTTCCAGAACCATCCGTGTCAATTTCTTCAATCATCATATCCAATTCGCTGGTTGTTAATTGATCATCCAATTCGCGCAAGATTTCGCGTAAGCAACTTGTTGGAATATATCCATTGCCTACAAAATAAACCCAGTTAAAACCACAACAATTCATAGTATTAATGATTGAAGCTTAACAGCTGCTGAATGCAAAATATTTTCAAGAAATCCTTTAAATGAATGAATTAAATAACACAATCGTTTTGAGTTATTTTTAATCCAAAAATGAAAACAAACAATGCGCAAACATTGTTGACAAAATTAAGTGAGCAGCATGCAGTTATTTTTAGGCGAGGACATAAATTCACAAATGCTTTTTCTTCTAAGAGAAAGCATTCGCACGATGACTCGCACTCAAATTTCAGAGAAAAATTATTCGAGTCGCATTGATTCCTTTGTTTTTGCCAAAAAAAATTTGGTCTCTCATCAATTGACTGCTACATTAGTTACGTTGTACAAAAAAACATTGCCCAAAAAATTGTTATTAGCTTTTTGATGAATTTGATATATTTTTTACCTTCTTTGTCGTACAGACGGAAAGCTTCCTTAAGCTCCTTTTGCATGGCTTCAGCATCTTCTTCAACAATGAATTTAGCAGCCAAAGTTACGAATTCATCGAATTCCAAACGTCCAGATTCTGAAATCCCAAATTATTAGATTTCGTTTTTTAGCCAAATTACAAAACGTACTATCAGCATCAACTTCTTCAATAAGTTCCTCCAAGATGCGCTTGTTGAAAGGCTGTCCCATAAGACGAAGGATATCTGCGACCATATCAGTTGGAATCGAACCAGATTTTTGGTTGTCAAAAGCTTCAAAAGCTTTTTTGAGCACTGTAAAATCATTTGTGGATTAGCAACATATTTATTGTCCTCAGAATGAAAGATAAAAGAGTTGTTCTATATTTGAATCCATCTCAAGCATATTTATAGTACTCTTCGTTTTAAAATTAAATTCCCCATAAATTTCATGTTATTAATTCTGTATCTGGATATCAGTTAGTTAGTTCTGCATTGAAATAGTCTGTAAGATAATCTAATTATAAACTGAGAGCTGAATGATTAAAATCTAAATTAATTTACTGGCGTGGGTGTAATCATGCCAATGAACCACATTCTAAAAATATTTTCCATAAAACGCGAACGTTTGACAGCGAACGCATATGAAATGAAACATGAAATATTGTAAGTAAATAACGAAAGTTGCGGCTTATTAGATGTGCTCACGCATTGCTGCACCTGCTTTTACAATAAACTACCGGAATTTTGTTGACATGCAAGCCTAATGTTGAAATATTCTTTCACTCATCCTACTTATGAATGCGTTTTCCATCCCGCTTCTCTCGACGTGGGAATATTATTAATATGTAATAAATTGCAAGATGTGACGGTGTATCAGAAATATATTCGGATCACTACCTAAATATATAAATATTCCCGTCGCGTACCATTTAAATAGCCATTCATAATTTTCTCCAAGAACGATGCAATATTGGAAAATACCCCAATCTAATTTGCTATATTTTAAGTCGGTATTATAATAATTCCAATATCAGGGGAAAAAGAAAAGAAGTCCAATAAGCAATTTGCAAGTAGATTTAAACAGACAAGTTTTGAAAGTTACAATTAGTTGGAATTGTGTATTCAACAACTTACGCGAATTGACATAAATCCGAAAGCATCGGCCGCATAAAATGCACATAAACATGTCTAAAAATACTCACCAGCTAGTTGTTCTGGTGGTAAGTCGTCGCCCTGGCCCTAAAACACATTTCGCGTTTACGTTACATCTCAAATATCACTCAACGAGCATCCTACAACTCATTAGGAGCAAGCCATCCGCGCAAATTCGCGATGTGAGAATACTCACCAACATTTTGTTTCCTTCCGGTCCACTTGCCTCGAAATACGATTTGCAAAGTAGTCTGACTGACTGAAGAAGAGTTGAGAGCTAATATCTTATGCCAACTATGAGCTATGCGCTAACAGAATGAGCTTTTCGTTGATGGACAATGAGCTGCAACTGCATTCACTTCACTGAAGCTTGCTGGTCCTTGCCGGCTAATGTAGTTGATGCATCTGCGCATCGGCTAAATTTTCTTCACGATTATAGTTGGTTTCCACTTGCAGTCGCCTGGAAATTCTCGTAAACACTGCAATCGCTCGCGTTTTTGGCATACACAATTCGAAAACTACGCATTATTGCTAACTTGTTCTAGTTAATCGTACTAATTATAAGTTCTAGGCATAGAATTTGCCGGTTCTTGTAACAAGAGCCCAAATATTTTTACAAGCTATTAATGCGTCTCAATTGTCCATTAAAATTATTGCAATAAAAGTATGGACACTATTGCATTATTATATTTCTGGAAATAATTATTTTCATTGCATTACTTTCAGAAGTTTTGGAATGAATCATATCTGGCATCTAACAATGTTTTTGTGGAAGAAATATACTTTTGTTTGTTATTTTCTTCCAGAGTGAGATTTCGTAATGCATCTGACATGAAATATAACGTTTTCAACGTATTATTATTTACTAGGTAAGCTTTCCCAGTTAAAAATTGAATTTGGAGCTCACCCACCTCAGCAGCAATTTCAAAATAACGAGGACATAAATAATTGTCCATGTGTATGATTATTATGTTGAAAACTTTATAGTTATTTTCATTGTCAAATGTACTCCACATATTTTCAAATTCTGCATGCATATCTTGTAAAAACAGTGGCAATTCTAGAACAGTTCTTTTGACAGAATTGTTGATTTTGGCTGTGATATTGCAGATATTTGCACCAAATTTAAACAATGCAAAACATCTATACCAATAAGAATGATGAAGCAATCATTGTGCAATCAGTTTATGTTATCATCATTAAAATCAATCAAATACACCGCAAATATTACTTCTAAGATACAAGTGCGTTTTTGAATACCAGTTTCTGTTTTTGCACCAATACTGCCCATCTAAAAGCCCAGGGAGACTACCCAAAACTATTTAGGCCTGGAATGTTTCTTTTTATGTTATTAATGAATTAATTGATTAATATAAACGAGACAAAAATTGTTTCAACAACCGCATTTTTATGGTGGGCCAATTGCCACTTCTGTAACTATAGATAAGCAAAGATCAAGCTATGATTTGCTAGGCAACAATATTTTTGAAACAATCAGCATTTTATACAATACGCACTGCGCAGTAATACGCACTCAAATGCGATAACAAGTATCATAAAAGGTCCTTAATTATTTCATTTCTTCAATTTTATTTGAATTATGAATTAATTGGATTTACAACGTTGCCACACTTATTTTGAATTGAAGATAGCAGCGCTATTACGGTAGAAAGTGGAAACTGAAGTACATGCGAAAATCCTTGAAAATACAACGCATTGCAGATAGTCGTAAATCACTTGCAATTTTAGCCCGATAAAAACAATATTTGTTAATCAAAATTATGTTATCGCAATTACATGGATAGTGTGACAATGTGCTCAAAATCATCGGCTGAAGAGAGTTGCCTTGGGAATAATCAGTGTTTTGAACTCGGTAAACACAAGAGGTGTTCCTCATTGATATGATATGCTTTCTGTTAGTAATGCAATATTAATCATCACAATTATGAAGATTACTTATAGCGTTCGTTATAGTGAGTCTGAAAGGTCAAACTTAATCATTAAACACAAATGGTGGTCATGGCTTCTAGTAAATATGATCAATAAAGGCATCCAATGCAAGTAGCATATGTAGTTCGAAACAATGAATCAATTAATTGCATATAAGTTGTATTAAGTTATGACATTAAGGTACAATGTGTACCTATTATCAGAAGGGAACCACATAAGTGCTGAGATAAGTAAATCACCATAATTGACGTCAACAGTTCACTAAAATGGACTTGAAAGTGTGTGGTGTGTGTAGTGACAAGGCATTGAACTATAATTTCAATGCAGTGACATGCGAAAGTTGCAAAGCTTTCTTCAGAAGGAATGCCCTCACCAAGAAAGTATTTAAGTGTCCCTTTGAGGGCAAATGTGATATCAATACAATTACACGACGATTCTGTCAGAAGTGTCGGCTGGATAAGTGTTTTGCAATAGGAATGCAGAAAGATATGATAATGTCTGACCAGGACAAGGAGCTGAAAAGGAAGAAAATTGAGGAAAATAAAGCCCTAAAACGGACGAGTGGATATGGTTTTAAGAAAGGCTTCAAAAAGATTAAGAAAACCTCCATTTATGATAATAACAGTGATGAATTCAGCAATTCCTCTCTTTCACCTGAAAGTACATCAAATATTCAAGCAGTACAGGAGCCCCCCAAAAAGGAGTCAAGCAATCCATTATTACATTCCTTAATAACAAATAATAATAATTTACACTGTGATCACACCCATCATCCTCCAGTTCAGCCTTCATCAACAGTCAATCAACCAAATATTATGGATTCTACAAATGTGCCTTACAGTGCTTCAGATGTTACCAGAGATGTTCTTGAAGATGTGCAACAGTAAGTTAAAGGAATATTGGCTATAAATGTTACCTTTAAAATTTTGTTTACAGGAATCGTATTGAAGTAAATTCTATTGAGTCAATACTGTGTGAAGCAATTAAATTGGAGTTTGATGCCTACTCATCATTGGCCCAAAATAGAGGCAGCTCAAGAGAGCTGAATGATGCAGAGAGGGCAAAACTTAATGAATTAATTGTAGCCAACAAGGCCCTATCAACTCCAGTAGATGATGACTTATCTAGCCTCATAGATGACTACAAGGTAATAATTTCCAATCAATTACTACACTATTCACTTATTTGATGAATTGTTGTAGGTGAATGTTGATAATAATATGTGTACTGATCCTGCATTAGTGGATGTCATCAACTTAACTGCAGTTGCTATCCGGCGCTTAATTAAAATGGCAAAGAAAATAAATGCATTTAAAAACATGTGTCAAGAAGACCAGGTGGCACTTTTAAAGGGAGGCTGCACAGAAATGATGATTTTAAGAAGTGTTATGAATTATGATTCAAGTAAACAAACATGGAAGGTAATAACTATTGATTTATTAGCTGCATATGTGATCTGGAATGAAGACTGTAGAAATTACAGTTTGCACAACATAATAATTTGATTGGTGATTTGATTTTGATTAAAGAATTTTGAATATTTCAAACAAAAGATAAACTTTATTAGGATTTGTTTTTTAAATTAAAAAATTTGCCTTATTCAGATCTATAATATTTTTATTAAATATTTTTCAATATGCCAATTATACAAGTTTTATATTATTCATTCAAAAACAATAGGACAGAAACTATATACATATTCAAGAATATATGTCCTTTTAAAATGATAAATTTAGATTTCTGTTTGTAAGTTTACATATTTTTTGTAATTTGCAGATACCTCATACCAAAGAATGTTTAGGGAATTTACGTGCAGAAGTGCTTAAAAAGGCAAAGGGAAATATTTATCAAGAGCATGAAATGTTTATCACTACATTTGATCAGAAATGGCGCACTGATGAAAACATAATATTGATTCTATGCGCTATTACTCTATTCACCCCAGACCGACCACGAGTTGTTCACGAAGACGTCATAAAATTGGAACAGGTATTTAAAGCTGTTTTGCTTCACGAGTTTCACAAACGTTCGTTAATATATGTATTTTTTAAATATGTACTAAATTTTAAGTGCCAAACAATTCAATCTCTGTCTGATTCCAACCACTGTTTTCTTTTTCTTGCATATATAATGATTGTTTGTGAATCCGTTCTGTAGTAATTATCTAACTAGAATCTAATTAGCATATATTTCCATTATAAATTTCTAAAGCAATCTTAATTTAAATGTAGAATTCGTATTACTATCTTCTGAGACGTTATCTGGAGAGCGTTTATCCAGGATGTGAAGCGAGGTCAACGTTCCTCAAACTAATACGCAAAATATCAGAATTACACAAAGTTAATGAAGAAGTAATTAACTGTTACCTAGATGTTAATCCGTCTGATGTTGAACCATTGCTTATAGAAATTTTTGATTTAAAACATTGAAATGACTATTTATATTTTTATTTTAAGAATCATAAAACAAACTCTGCCCAGACTTTGTACTTCTACTACTTAAGCTGGTACTCAACTTCTTTGTCCTGTTCAAGTTTTCTTTTCTTCCCAGAATGGGACTTGAACCACTGCCCATATTACGAATAAGACTTTTAAAGCTTTTAGTCTGATTTTCATTGCCTGAGCTCTCTTGGGCAATAATGTAAAAATCATCAAGCACATGTGGAGGTGGTTCCACTAAGCATGGACTAATTGTGCTATCAGCTGGATTCTTTTCCAACAATGAATTGATTTGCTTTATTAGCAAATCATTCTTCTCTTCAAGAAGTCTAATTTTATTTGCATCCTCTTCATATTGTAATAGCTTGGGCATTGGCATAAACTGAAATTTAGAAGCTGTACAATATTTTGTGAATTACAAATTTTATATTAAATAATGTACCTGAAAAATGGATGCCAGAAAATTATGTAGTGATACTACACAGGTATCTTGCCATTGTTTTGAGAAGTAGATTTGAAACAGTGGATTCTCCTCAGGGGTTTTAGTATATGGTAGCACTGTGCAATCATTGTTATTAGGTATTTAAATAAAGTCAAGTTTACAGACAACTTACTGAACCAATCTTTCCATTCATTTTGCCCCTGTAGTTCAGGAGTCAATTTAATAAAGAATTCATTTAACTTCTCAGGCTTATTTGTTACAATGGTGTTAACCACATACATTTTTAACACTGCATTTTCAATTTTTTTAATGCCAGGCCCAAAGTGGCTCTCCAATTTAGAAAATAGATGATTCTCAAAGTGTGTCCATAGTTCTCTCAAAGAGTTTAAGTCATATGTATTGATGAAGTGGAGCAGCTGGTCAATAATTCTGTCAACACGAAATCCCTTTTCTTTGTCTACTTTTAGGTCAGCCTCAAAAGCTTTAACTGTATTACCAAATCCTCTGTACAATAAATATTCCTTAATAAGTTCTTCCAAATACTGAGCATGGGCCATATTGCAATAATAAATTTCTTTGCTTTAAGTTCACTAATGTTAAAATGAATATACTTGGAAAGTATATTAAATATTTGCAATGCAGCTATACTCAACTGCTGGAGGCACTTCTTGATTCTTGCAGGACGCCCACCAAACACAGAATTAATCAATCTCTGCACAGAATATAATAACAGAGACAATCTCTGATAATAATAATTGTAATAATTCCAGAGACCGGAGACATACGCTGTAGCCACATTCATAGAGTATTTGGCAACATTGCATAACGTTTAACCTCTCTGGTTTAACCAGACAAAAAGATAATGTGGTCTAATTTTTTATATTTTCTTCTCGATGATGTTGACTAACAGCGGTATGTACTTATTGTTTATATTATGCAATACTGTGAATACATTAAATTGACAAATATACCGGGACTAAAATTATGGGATTTTGGAAAACTGCTGGTATCTTGATGACAAGTTGGATAGATCTCCTTCAAGTTTAATATTCGCAATGGTTTGCAATGAAAGTAACCTTGTTATACACTTTTTTTATCTGATCCACCAGAAGCTCTTTTTAAGTAGGTAATGTAATTTATTTTCTAATATAGAATGCACAGCATTGTACAGTAGTTTAACTTGGCTTCACAGTTCTGTGTATCTATATAATACATTTCACAATATATGAACACATGTGTTATTATTTTTATTTTTACAGAATCTGGGAGTATGGCTGAAGTTGCAATTACATATGGAGGAACATTGTATAATGTTGTACATTTTGCTGCAAGCTGCAATTATTAAGGTATTTTGTTAACAATTTAATCTTGTGCATTCAATATGTGAACATGTGTGTTATTTTATTATTTTGCAGAATCTAGGGTAATGGCTGGAGTTGCCATTGTATAATGGGAGAACCTTAGCTAGTATTGGATATTTCACTGCCAGTATTAAGGTATTTTGTAAACAATTTAATCTTGTATGTTCAATATTTGAGCTTATGTCTTATTTTTTTATTTATGCAGAATCTGTGAGTATGGCTGCAGTCACCATTGTATATTGGAGGAACTTGTGGCAATGTGGGGCTTTCATTACCAATATTAAGGTATTTTGCAAACAATTTAATCATGTACATTCATTATGTGAGCATATGCATTATTATTTTAAATTTTGTAGAATCCACGAGTATGGCTTGAGTTGCCATTGTATTAGGAGGTATTTTAGGCAGCTGTTTAAGTTGCTGTTAATCTTAAGGTATGTTGCCAACAATTTATTCTTGAAATTTTTTTGTTCATTTCTGTACAATTTCGCCTATATTTTTCAAACCAATTGTCCGATCATAATGATTAAAAGTTTAATTTTCCTACGGAAAGTATACTTTTTTCGGGTTTGAATTCGGAAAAGTTGCATTTTTTTATTCAATTCTATATACTTTCGTTTGTATTTCTCGAATCAATTATCCGATCATAATGATTAAAAATTAGGCTTGTAGGCAATTAAATTCTCTGTCATTTCCGCGATAGTGTAATTTAATTTTCCTAGGGAAACTATGCTTTTTCGGATTTGAATTCGGAAAAGTTGCCTTTTTTGTTCAGTTGTGTACATTTTCGCTTGAATTACTCGAACCAATTATCCGATCATAATGATTAAAAGTTAGGCTACTAGGCAATTAAATTCTCTATCATTTCCGGGATAGTTTAATTTAAATTTCCTGCGGAAAGTATGCTTTTTTTCGGGTTTGAATTCAGAAATGTTGCAATTTTTTTGTTCAGTTCTGTACATTTTCGCTTGATTTACTCGAACCAATTATCCGATCGTAATGATTAAAAGTCAAGCTTGTAGGCAATTAAATTCTCTATCATTTCCGGGATAGTTTAATTTAATTTTTCTACGGGAAGTATGCTTTTTTCGGGTTTGAATTCGGAAAAGTTGCAATTTTTTTGTTCAGTTCTGTATATTTTCGCTTGTATTTGTCGAACCAATTATCCGATCGTAATGATTAAAA
>JARJDZ010009307.1:0-12236 GCA_030264555.1 Aleochara sp. GC000083 | reverse complement strand
TCTAATGTAATACACTATTTGTTTTTTAATTTTTCAAAATATACGTGAAATAATAAAGTTTGTCTTTCTATAAACCCAATGAAAACCAAAACCCATTTGCAATTAAGAATATTCAAATTCCGCGCCACCGCTCCTCTGCGCGACACTAGCGGAGCCAGTGTTTCTAACCAGAACTACTTTTCAAGTGGCCTTGAAGGAGCGAGATTCCTATCTATTTCTATCTCATCTATGGGTCTCCTTTTCTTCAAGGCATCATTCACGCAGGGGGTTCGTCGTCAGCCCCATTCTGTGTTTGTGCTTGCTCAGGTCACAGTGTCTGGTGATTAGTCCCGCGATTGAGCGAAGTTTCTTTCTGCTCGTCTTGGCGTCTTTGAGTTGGTTGTTCCTGGGCGAGTCATTTAAGAGTCTTGTGCGCCTCATTCCTTTGCTGCGATACCAGTGTTCCCTTTATTCCTTCGCCTTTGCGGCTTGGGTCAAGCTTGTACCGGTTTCGCTTGGTATCCCTATGGCCGGCTCCTACCTTGATATTGCCCTTCGTTTGTAGGCGTTTGGCCATCCACACTAGGCGCACGTTACGTGTTTCCGCTAGGGCACCCCGCCCTGACGCACATCTTGCGGTCAGCGTGGACCTGATCTTGTGCGATTATAACGCTTGGACAGTCAGATACAATTGTTATGGGTCCCCCGTGCAATCATATTTCTGGCACAATAGTTGCAATCTCAGATTGGTATGCGCTGGTATGTTTCCCAAGTGGTAGACTAAATTGCTTACCTTAGCTCCTCCCACCGTATATATCTGCCGCCGCGCTGCAAAGGTACCATATTTGTCCCTTGCTATGCATGGGAGCGTACCGTTTTACCACTCTTATATTTGTGGGATGATCATTCTGTACCTTGTTTGTGTTCGGCATATGATCGTGTGATCCGTTCTCATATGAAAGATCGGATCTGCTTCGAGCATTCTGAAAATCCCCGGCGTATGATCACCGGTACGTTTCAGTTGCTTGTTGAGGAGCAGTCGGTATGCCGCCTGCCTGGCCTCTGATCTCACCATTATGTATAGTGGTGGTAGTCCCGCTAGGTTCTCCATTGCAGCGATTGGCGTGGTTCTGCACGCTCCCGTGGCAAGCAAATATGCCATCCTCTGAAATTTTCCCAGCCTTGAGGCTATGCTTTTCTGGGTGGTAGTGTTTCCCCATGTGATTGCGCCAAAGATGACAATGGGTTTAACAACCGCTGTGTATAACCTCTCAGATATTTAACTTCTTTGTCCATCTGGATTAGTGTCCCATACATCGTCAGTTGATGGATGTCCCCGAAGTCTCTCCTTCTCGTGAAGGGGGACGATGGCCGTCTTGTCTGGGTTGATTAACAGCCCTTCATCGTTACACCACTTCTCAACAAGGTTTAGTGCTGTAGCCCCAAACTTGCCAATTATGAGGATGGCTAAGTCGTCAGCGTATCCGATTGCGGATGCGCCTATACCCTCTAGATTTGCCTAGTTCCCTGCCCGTTGTGAGGTCACTAGAGCAAAGGTCCCAGCGGGGTATAAATTTAAGCTCATGTTTCACAATGATACATGTGCGAGGACTACATGATATTTCTGCGACAATGAGTTCACGCAGGGGCGCGTTATACCAAAAGTAAAGGCATTTGCCTAGGGCCTCGGAATTTTGTGGGCCTCTCAATAGGACCCACATAGACTTTATTACATATCAATAAATACATCTTTTTCTAAGA
Organism: Aleochara sp. GC000083; assembly: GCA_030264555.1. NCBI lineage: Eukaryota > Metazoa > Arthropoda > Insecta > Coleoptera > Staphylinidae > Aleochara > Aleochara sp. GC000083. Next base: position 10,496 of record JARJDZ010009307.1, on the reverse strand, counting down.
AAAAGAACCTTTCTGCAGACCCAAATGGTTTATTGACGGCGAGGGTTCGTTATTTAGAATTGGACAGTGAATTTCTTGAAAGAAAAAAATGAACGAAATGAAAAACATTAAGCTGTACAACTTTGAAGGTATAACCTTTTCTGTTCCATAGCCCGATGGAGTGGTCTCCTCCGCGGTTGTAACATGTGCAACATGTGCAACATGTCAGACTATTTCAAATTTTGGCAACAAAGGAAGGGAAAGCGAAGAACAGATAAATACATTGTAAACCGCCATAAACAAGGCCCTTCAGGCAAACTCGCACATCTTAGTTTCAGTAAGGGTTGTTTGTTTTGGATTAGTTTTAAGAGAACATGTGCGAGTTGTAATTTGAGCGGCATACCGTTTACAAGACCACGCAGAGTTTATTTTATTAGCGGGAACGATTCAACAGTCACAGAGCGACAACGCAAGCGCACCGGATGGTCGCATTTTTTGCATCAGCTTCATCCCCATGGCCGGTGGTCCCTGGTTCCAAGAAAGGCTAAGATTGTGACCTGGAAGCCAAGGGAACCGAGGGGTGGAAGGAAACTGCGACGATCCCGTGTGTCCCATTGGTGAAACCAAGTCTTGTAGGCGGTATACCAAGTTGTGAAGATAGATAACTTCGACTTTCCTAATTAGATCACTGCAACCGTCTCTACAAAGAACATGTACGAATCGCGACACATTTTTATAAATTTCAGAGTTCTTGTTGTTCAGTTAAGTTAATAGTTCTCCGCAAGTAAAGTTATTTTCCCATCTGCCACGGGCAGCTCCCTCAACAAGAACTCCACAACGAACCGCAAGAGTCCCGAGGTACCAGCAATCGAGGTAAGTGAGAATCTCTTGCTTATTGGGAAACGACACGATTCACAGAGACAAAAGTAGTTAATTAATTGTTGTAAAATAAATTGATTCTGTCGGTCGTGCGTACTGCACTACCGACGCTAGAGGACCTTCAGATATTTATACATCGGACTAAAATCCACGCCTCCATGCGACGTTTCTAAAAGATAAAACGTATTTGCCTTGACATTGAAGTAATTTAATGTTCGTTTCAAAAACATCAACGCCCCCGGGTGGGATCGAACCACCGACCTTTCGGTTAACAGCCGAACGCGCTGCCGATTGCGCCACGGAGGCTCATGATTCTTGAATGTACTTGTGGTTACACTCGGGGGTTAAATGTCAAGAAATATAATTATAGAACTGCCTCGGAAACATATGGCAATAGATAGGATGTTTAGCGAACGCATACATCTGGGAGTTTCATTCCAATCCTCAGGCCGTTACATGCCCTTAGCATGGGGATCTAATGGTCTCAACAATTACTCTATGGATCGCACATTATTCGGGACCCAAGGTGGCTTGCTAGTGGTTATTTTCTTGAAGGAAGCCCGCCGGAAGATGTCTCGAGCCGCTTTCAATGCCGATTAACCTCCCGGGTGAACAGATTCGTTATATAGTCTGCCAATGGGAGTTAAGATATGGGATTTAATCAACGTAGCGGGCCCGGCAGACGTTGTCCTGCCACTTGATTGACCACTTGATCCGGATAAGATATTGTATCGATAGACCTATAAGAATAAAATTGCCCAGTAATTTGTTCTTGAATCTTGATATTGAAATCGTCAACATCCTTATTCCTCGCTGCCAAAATTGCTTCGTGACTCAACCAAGCAGGATTTTGCAAATTATAACGAAAGTTTGGGATCACTTTTGCAATCAATTCTTCCTTCATCTAGGTGAATTCGAAATAATCTGATAGAAACGAAATGAAGCCTGTGGAAGCATCTACAGGAATTTGTCCATTCCCATTGTCCAATTATTGTTTAGAGAACGATTTCGACGATTCGTCTCGTTGTAGCGCCACTCGCATATTCCTTGTGAACTTGAGGGTTTTGATCTTTTTCCAGAAAATTGACGACTTCAAGCACGCGCTTATCTCATCAGCAGCTGTTGATTTGGGAATAACTGGGAGCGTTTGTAGAAAATCACCGGCCCTCAGAATCATCAACCTCCAAAGAGGTTTTGATTATTCCGTAAATTCTTGAATGTTCGATCTAGTGCAGGGCTTCTTAAACTTTTTTCATCGGCGACCCCATTTAAGTTTGCGTTTTGTCTAGCGACCCCATACGAATATAAAAGAAAGATAAGATGCTATAAAATCTTGTATTTAAATATTTGACATTAGAATCTTTCGCAACCCCAGAATTTCGCGACCCCCAAATGGGGTCGCGGCCCATAGTTTAAGCCCTGATCTAGTGCATCCAATGCACGTTTGTAAGTCTGCAGTAATTTTGACAATGCTGACCTTTTAGAGGTGTTGCACGTTTGTTGCTCATTAGTTTGCTAATTGAGCGGCCGTTTAAGTGCAGAATGGGCAGTTCGTCCTCCTTCTAACAGTGTGGCAGCGACAGAGGCGCGTTATACTAATAGACAAAAAAGACATTTGCCTAGGGCCTCGGAATTTTGGGGGCCTCTCAATAGGACCCACATAGATTTTATTGCATATCAAAAAATACATTTTTTCCTAAAAAAAGAACCTTTCTGCAGTCCCAAATGGTTTATTGATGGTGAGGGTTCGTTATTTAAGATTGTACAACGAATTTATTGAAAGAAAAAAAATAGTGTATAGATAAGGGGGTAAATACCACAAGTGGTTTTTAAGATAGGGGCCTCAAATTTTACTTTTTGCCTAGGGCCTCACAACTGTATAACGCGCCTCTGGGCAGCGATCCCGGATGATACTACCGCTAGTGCTATTTCACTCTGTGCTGTGCTCGAACTGAAGCCAAAATAAGTGAAAGTAGAAATATTTTTCCAGTTCCGCTAGGTGTATCAAGGAAGAAGATTCCTTCTGTTGATTGCTGACATCAAGGTTTCGTACCCCATTTTATGCTTCTGGTTCAAAAGTGGGACATTCGTCCATACTGACTGATGGAGATGTTCAAATGATTCCTCGGAACGTAGTTTTTGCTGGTTTAGACGAATATATGTCAGGTGTTCGATTTTGATATACATATCAATGGCGAACTGATGAGACAGTTTGCGGCATCTTAATATATGATTGAGCTTCTCTCGGCGAATTATTAAATGGTAGGCGTCCTGTAATTAGATAATGTTATAATACGACTGAAATAAGGATTGTCAACATTGCTACGCACCGGTTAATGGTTGCTGAGTTGGTGTAAACGATGTTCACCGTCGGTTGTTTTCGGGACGAGATGAAATATTTAATCTTGGATTTTCTGCATTTTCAGTAAACTTTCTAAATATTTTCTGTCACACAAACACTCTATGATAATTCCAAATGCAACAAGAAAAAATTAGCCAAATTGGTTCAGTCGTTCTCACGTGATGATTACTCAAACTTTGGGCACATCATTTTTATTAATATTGATAGGTGAGTACATTTTTGATTTAAACAATGAAGTAATTTGGACAAAAGTAATCAGGAGGGCATCCCGTTCGAGTTGCTCCTCCTCTTTCTGGAACCCTGGAATACTTCTATTTTTGCTTCTCCGTCTTTGTCTTCTCCGTGGTGTGGGAGACGAGGGTGCCGGACTATGATTTGAGCTAATTTATGAGGGACATCTGATATGCCAAACACCGCGTTCGCCTTATATGTACCTAACATTACCCGCTTTATAAGAAATGTTTACGCTTCATAATAAGATTAAATCCTACCTTAGAAGCAGTCTGGTATTAATGGGTTTGTTTGTCAAGTAGTCGGTAGGTCATGGTACATCTCATCTTTCAACTTAAACCTTTTTGGGTTATTAATAAAACTAAATTATGGCTTGTGTCTCCTATGGAGACGCCGAAACTCTGGTTACATAAACCAGTGTTCCTACACTTGACTTATCTAATTACAAATCTAATCTAAACTCAGACTAAACATAATTAATAATGAAACATGGATGATTTTCACCCTTGAAACCAACTCAGGGTTTGTAAACAACCGTGGACTGATTTTCAATATGGAGCTGACTAACATGGCATGGGGAGCCAGACTTTCCTGATATGTTTACGACCTGGTTGTCTTTGAAAACTTATAAAAATTATTCACACTCATGTATTAAAAACAACGATTAAAATATGATTATTTTATTAACTAATCTTCTACAAAAATAATTGATTAGAAATGAAGGCCAGCTGTATACAAGTTGCTTCGTGCGCAATGCTATGTTACAGTTCCTATTGGCAACTTGTAAATCTGGCTACAGATTAGTTAAGTGAGTTATCTTTCGGGCTGACTCAGTCCGGCAAGAGGGGCGGTAAAAATCTCACTTGATCAGAGGTGAGGTGAGAGTTAAAATTGGCTAAAAGGAAAGAACCTACAATATATTTCTAGACGTAAAGACAAATTACCAAGGAAGTTGATACTTTATTTATAAGAAATTAGAGAATTAGCCTAAACTTTGCAAGTAAAATATGAGGAAATATTTGCCACTGAGACAATGATAAATAATATTTCACATTATTAAACTATGAGGCGCTGCCGCGCTCAATATAGGAGGAGACCATTCCCGAAATGAGCCTCCTAGGGCCATCATTCGGCACCCTACCATATCTTCATTGCGCCCTACCACGGTCAGCTACTGAGCCTATCAGGGATCACCGATAGGAGGCGTAGTTTATCGCGCCCTCTCATTAAAGCTAATTAATTACAATGTATCATCCCTTCGGATTCGTCTTTGGAACGCGAACGGCGTGTCGCGAAAGAAGGCCGAACTTCAAGATCTTCTCCACACCCAATTTGTCGATATTGCTTGCATTGTCGAGTCCAAACTTTCTTCACGCAGTTGCTTGGGTGTCCCCAACTCCACAACATATCGTTCGGATCGTTCCAGCCGAGAAGGTGGAACTCTAATTCTGGTTAAGAACAGTGTTCCACACAACGCTATTCCTCCTATTGCCCTCCTTGAAACAATAGCCATCAAGGTCCACATCAACAACCAGGACCTGTCGGTCTTCGTGGCATACAATCGACCAGGGGTCAAACTTGTCAAATCCCAGGTCTCTGAGTTTCTCTCCACCCCTGCAGCGCCCATTATAATCACAGGAGACTTCAACTCGAAGCACACGGCCTGGGGCTGCCGTACAAACAACTCGCCAGGGATTTCTCTTTTTTCCATCGCCAGAGACGTTCAACTATCAGTTGACGCGCCGACTGAACCTACACACATCAGCAGAAATCCATACCATCCGCCAGACATCTTGGACATCTTTTTCACAAAGAATGTCCAATGACCGGGAACCATCTGGACCTGCAGTACTATCTCCAGTGACCCCAATCCCGTTTCCTTAGATCTTTAGGTTGCAATTTTCATCGCGCCAAGAAAGTCGCACTCTCCACAGACTGGACTAATTATTACCAGTATCTCGTCGAATCGGCCAATACACGGATCTTTTCTTCTGTGCCCCCTCTGAAATTGTCAACGCCATTGCTACACTTACCTCAACTATCCAAGCCGCTACCATCAAAGCAACGAAGGAAATTGAAATAAGTCAGAACGGTTACCTTCTGCCAAAAGATATTCTTGACCTAATTAGGAGGAAAAATCGCATCAGACGCCAATGGCAAAAAACCGATTTCCGCTGCTCAGAACTGAACTCAGGGCCATCCAACGAGTCTTGCGAGATAAACTCGCATCTGCCAGAAGCGAGAGCCGGAATCAGCATATCGCCGAAGCGGAACGCCATCCTCGAAACACCTGGAAAATCGCTAGGCAACTCCGTCGTACGAAACCGATTCTCCCTGTCCTCGAACGAAATGGCGTAATTGCGTCCAAAGATCTTCAGCGCGTAGAGATGTTCGCAAATTCACTACAACAAAAATGTGCTCCTAATTGTTGGTGCGGCGATAACAAAGTGATTCAAAAGGTCAACTTCATCGTTCGAATGCCGCTGTCATGTGGCACCATCTCACCATGTTACCCCAAAGAGGTCGAAACTCTAATTCAGGGTAGAAACAACAGAAAAGCCCCAGGCCTTGACAAGATTGGGAACACCTCACTCAAACTCCTCCTTCGCAAGATGGTCGTCTTTCTCACTGACATCATCAACGCAATTCTAAGAACCGGATATTTTCCCACGTCGTGAAAAGAAGCTTCAGTCATCTGTTTGCCTAAAGCCAACAAATCACTCTCAAACCCAAGTAACTTTCGCCCTATCAGTCTTCTAAGTAGTATCAGTAAAATCACCGAAAAGGTCATCCTCGTAGATTTTCTCGACGCCAACCACATCATTTCGGACACACTACACGGTTTCAGGCCACGTCACAGCACCTCTCATCAACTTCTTCGTGTTACGAAACACATCGCCGACAACATGAATAAACGTTTCCACACCTCAATGCTTCTCCTCGACGTTGCGCAAGCCTTCGATCGAGTATGGCACGACGGTCTCACTTATAAACTCATCCAACTCTAGACTCCTTCTTATCTAACACAGGTGCTTCATTCTTATCTCTCTGATCGCACACCCCCAGTCAAGATCGGTGAATCGCCATTCTCATCAAGGAATCTCACTGCTGGAGCTCCTCGAGGCTCCGTACTCGCTCCAACTTTGTTCAACATCTTTGTCCATGACTGGCAGGTCCTCACTCCTCAATACGCCGATGATGTAGCTCTAATCTCCACAAAGCGAAGCTATCTTCTCTTCCCGAAGAAATTGTACGCTGCACAACATCGACCTTCGTATGCATAAGATACTTTGGCGTTCGTCCGTCAAGTATCTGGGAGGCTACTTCGACTCTGCTGGACTAGGCAGGTACAGCAAGTCCGCCAGAAAACCATTGATGCTTTCATCTTTCTCAATGGTAATTTAAACTCAAAAGCAAAGCTCTCGGCAAAACTGATGATCAACAGAGCCATCGTCAAGCCCCAGATCACCTATACGCTACCCGTGAGGGCAACCAACACCGCAAAGTCGTTCCAACAGATTGAATCTGCCCACTGCAAATGTCTTCGCAGTATTCTCCAAACCATGAGGTCGTTCGCAACAGGCAAATCCTCGTCGATCTGAAGGAAGTCCCAGTCATCATCACAGCAGTGGAATACGTGACCCGTCTTCATAAGACAATACAAAGTAGCATAAATCCTCTCATCAAGCAACTTCACAGGTGCAAACCTCGCCCCAACGATCGTTTCCAGCGGCTCTGCTATCTTCTAGAGTGAGTTCCGGCATCATGCTCCCGCCTACGAGCGTATAGAGGTTTCTGTCTCTCCACTTTTCGACAGCCCACTTTCCACAGCGACACAACAGAGGTTACGTTCTGCCGAGAGTGGTACTCTGATCAGAGACGAGGGGTTTTTAGTTGGTAAGAATCCAACACTTCCCAGGATCGGTCCTGGGAGTATCTCTGATCTATTTTCCCCTGACTCGCTAAACACACAAAAAGCCCCAAATAAATATGGAAGTCAAGAGGTATTGTACATAACCTCTTGGTGTGTTCTTCCCTTGCTCTGTCTGGTGCTCCGTCAGCTAGCAATCGTCGTGCGGTCTTGCTTTGTGTACTATCCAGCAACAACTAATCGAGTTCTTCGCCTTCTGCTTGGATCCACCAGCAGCTTCGTTCTCTATCGCGAATTCGCCCGCCCCGTTTGTCTTCGCAACTACTCGAGTACCACCGGCAACTTGCCGATCTTCAGGCCTTCCGTGTTACGCCGGAGCCACCACCAGCATCCACGCAGCTCGACGGTCACCAGGAGCCAGCAGCGCCCACGAGGTCATCCCGTCGCTGCCCAACTGTAGGTGTTATTTTCCGGCTTACCTACTTCCACCAGCAAACGCCGCGTGTCCTGCCAGTGAGTGAGTGAGTGTTCTACCATAGAGTAACCAGAGGGCCAACTCTACCGAATATTTTCTGCCAAGTTAGGAGGCCTTGAATTGAACCAATAGGAGGAGCATAGTGCTCTAGAGATCGTGAAGTTCAGAGAGGCACAATGCGTGGGAATGCACTATGCTGCGCAGAAACCAAACTACGATTCGTAAGGTAACTTCGACGCAGCTGGCTTCTTTGCTACGCCCTTTAATTTCATTCGCCACTGGCAACGAGCAATGTTTGCGCAGGATTATCCCCACTCCTTGTGCCTTCCTGAACCTCACGATCAGTAAGTGACGTCAAAATTCAATAAAGTAGAACGTGAGCCCAACACGCCCTTGAAGCGCAGACAATCGAAATGGTGGGAATACAGTACTTTCAAATTTATAAAGTTTTTTAAGAATTTTTATTGTAATAGACATCATAATCATTTGATGATAAAGTATTTTCATACAGTATTCCATAATATTACTATTGCCAAACTGTGCGGGAAACCTTCACTATCAAATGCTCAGAATGTCCATTACAATATAATTTGAATAATTATATATAAATATTACATAGGTATGTCAAGTGAAATGCTTTGAAATAGTCTGAATTGACCGATATACGGCTCTCGGGACAGAGGCCATGCAGCATAAATAGCTATTTTTATTTAAATATGAATATTTAAAGTATTTACATAATTGCAGTGCACAAGTACTAGCAAGTACAAGTTTACTCGACTTGTTAATCGTGCCATCTGTAAATCCAGACATGTCCGGTGAGGTGGTGTGTCCCCACCCCTTGTGCTTTTCAGAACCTCACGATTTCTACAAAAGTTGTGGAACGCTGCAAGGTCGTATTGCTATAAATCAGAATTGAGGATGTAAGCAAAATTGGATATACTGGGATTTGAACCCAGGTCTTTCTACATGCGAAGCAGACACTCTACCACTCAGTTACACCCCCTTGATGACTTTGTAGAATAGAAAAAACATAATAGGATCTAGTTTTTTGAGAATCCTTTCAAGATGTCACGATGACCGAGTGGTCTAAAACAAAACAAAATGCACCATTTTTTCAAAGAAATTCACTAATAATAGGATTACCTCACCATCATTCAAAATTAAATCACGCGTGATTCATCCCAAACCTTCCGCAAAGTACTTTGGCATGATCCTTGACTCCCACCTCAGCTTTAATTCCCACTTTAACTCCGCTCGCTGTAAAATATCACCTGCCATTAGCGGGTAGAGGCTCCTAGCTCCTAACAGCTTCCTCTCCGTAAAAAACAAAGTCCTCCTCTACAAAAGGATGCCAAGGCCCATCATTACCTACGCAGCACCAGTCTGGCACAGTGCTAGCAATTCCGCCCTACTCAAAATCAAAAGATCGACATATGCGAGATCGCCTGCATCATGCCAATCTGTTCACTCATCAGTGAAATTTTTAACACGAAACTCAACGAAAGCCCTCTTACAAAAATAGGCTGCACAATGAGGTATAGAGACTCCCACCAACTAACAACCACATACTCAACAATTATAAACGAATGGTGTATTAACGTACAATTTGTAAACACAGCAATATAATATAAGTTGATACCAAATAGCCGATAGGTAAGAAAATTCGCTAAATGTTATTAATGATCTGTATATCAGGTACAAATGTAGCTCATATGTACATAGTTTTATTGTAAATACTTGTTAAGTGGTAAGTGGTTCAGATCGTAGTCCATATCCGTGGGTCTGGGTTCGAATCCCCACACTCTAAGGCGCTGCGTTCAGATCGCAGTCCACATCTGTGGGCGTGGGTTCGAATCCCACTTCTAACAAAACCCAATCTTAATGCTGTACAAAAGTGTGTTTTTGGGGCTTCTTAAATGGAAGCTGCAGCCAAAATTGTAGTGTCTGCATGCGAAGCAGACACTACCGCTGAGTTACACCCTCTTTGACAACAACATAAATTTCAATTTCCAAAACCTGTGAAGGCTTAACAGTCCAGGTTCCAGAATCGCAGGAATCTCTTCTGAATGTCAGGATGGCCGAGAGGTCTAAGGCGCTGCGTTTAGGCCGCAGTCCACTTCTGTGGGCGTGGGTTCGAATCCCACTTCTGACAAGATTAATTGTTTTTTTATTTTACCAAAATGCTGTTTTCCTGGAACCCAACATAACTGGCTGCTTTATAACAGATCCCGGATTCCAAAAATTGAAGGTATTGGGATTTGAACCCAGGACTTTCTTGATGCGAAGCAGACACTATACCACTGATAGTGAGTTATTCCCCTTTGAAGACGTGGCATCTTTAGATCTATAAAAGGTGAACAAAGGGTCAATGTTATAGGTTCCTTGATCTTATGGTTACGATCAAGGTTTTAACAAGTAAGTTCTTGTTCTTAGAATTGTATCAAATAGGCATTCCAAATTTTCTAATCTCATTTTTAGCCAGGGTCGTAAACATGTCTGGAGATGTTAGTCAATATCGGGTGACATAATCCAGATTCGTTGCGCACCCTTAGATTTCTTGCAGCTGGGTATCGACCCACGCCACCATGTTCAAGTAGTTTCTGTGTTGTTTATGTTAAGTCAGCTTTTTAGTTCTTTGATGGTGACGACGATGGTTTATCCCTCTCAGCACACTTGGCTATTAATTTTGACTTATG